>UESW01004024.1:169344-236844 GCA_900491605.1 Calamus simplicifolius
CAAATCAACCTTTTTAATATTGCCCAATAATCCATCTCTAGCCAGTCTATTCATTCTTTGTTGGCCAATATGACCAAGTCTAGCATGCCACACGTTCACATCATTCTCATAAGAATTAGATAATGTGAATAAGGAATAACTAATATTAACTTCACAACAGTCAACATCTAATACAATAAAACCATCTAAGAAAAATCCAGAACCATAATAACTTGTTCCTAACACAAGTCTACACCGTTCTTATGGAAGTTTACACTAAAACCAAGTTTAACTAAAACCAACACGGAAACTAAGTTCCGACAAATCTCTGGAGCAAATAGCACATCATGTAAGAACAATGTGCGTCCACCGCGCATAAGTAGTTGACAGGTGCCAATGCCTCTGACCTCCACTCTTGAATTGTTCCCCACGTATATCCACTTCGTTCCTTATGGAACTCATCGGAAATCCACGAAAGCTCCTATGTCCTTCGCTACATGGTCTGTGGCTCCCGAGTCTACAGTCCACAAAGGATTAGATTCGGTTAGAAACACTGAACTAGATACATAAGTAGCATTTTCATGAATGCTAAGGGTTTCTACCTTCTTTGGCTCGCCACAGTCGCGAGCAAAGTGACCCTTCTTCCCACAGTTGAAACATTTCACTCTTGAAATGTTCTTCTTGAAAGGACGCTTTCCTTTCTCCCATTGGTTGTGCCTCGGCTTTTTCCCTGAAGTACTTGGCCCTTTGCCTCTCCACTTCTTTGACCCAGCAAGGTGCTTCCTCTTGGAGCCCGAAACTCCATGCGAGCTAGAACCAGCAAAGTAAACATCAGTTTCTGGCTTACCGCTATGAGGCGTTCCTCTTCCAGTTCAAGATGCCGCATTGCATCCTGGAAGGTTTTGACACCTTCATTGTGGGTCAAATGGATCTTCATGTGCTCCCAGCTTTGAGGCAAGGAGCGGATTATTGCCTGCACCTGCTGTTCATTAGTGAGTATGTGCCCGGCATCCTTTAGCTCACTAATCATATTCGACATCAGCCTCAAATGTTGTTTCATGGTCTTTCCATGAGACATCTTGTACGAGTCGAAACGGAGTGAGTTGTCTCAGTTTGGTCACAGAAGTTTGACCAAATCTTGATGCCAGTGCATCCCACATCTCTTTAGCATTCTGGAAACGTCCGAACTCTCGCATGATGTCATTGTCCATGCTGCTTAGCAACGTAATGCGAGCAAGGGAGTTCTTTCTTTTCCAAACAGCAAAGGCATCTTTATCCATCTTGTGTTGGGCAGTTGTCCCGTCCTCAGGTTCTTCCATAATCCGGTTAAGAGCTTCAAGTGCCTCTTGCTCTTCCAGCACATATTGAATCTTGAGACTCCAAATCTCATAATTGTCGCCATTCAATTTCTCTCCTTTATTTAGTTCAGCCACTATGTTCTTTGAAGCTGAAGCCATTGAATCTGAACATATCAGATAAACAAGCACGGATTATTAACGCCACTTATTTATATATCAATTTTGCACAAAATGATTATGTTAATGAATAATTTCACATAGGCTTCTGATTCGAAAGTTCACTACGTTTCCAATCATCATCAAAAAAAAAAACTTAATGTGAAATTACCGTTAATGTAATCATTAAGGTAAAATAACGTTCTTTAAAGTTACTCAAACCTTTTAGAACTCCCACTCAACTCCATATGTACTAATAAGATAAATATTAAAATAGAATGGAACTATGAACTATTCATATCATGAATATCCATCAACATTCATTTATCTAACATTATGTGCATAAGGAATGAATCCATCAAAGAAAATAAAACATAAACACCAACAAAACTATCCACCCAAGATATCTAACAAATCCTTAAGAACTTAAAATAAATAAATAAACACAATCAAGTGGTGATCCTCTTTCTATAAACTGGAAATGACTGATGAAAATCTTCAGGAAATTCTATTTGCCTAGGCATCCAAACGGAGGCAGCCGGAAAAACCCCTAGATTCGGGCATCGTATTGTGCCGAGACCAATTTAATGCAAGGGTTGACGTCCTTTTTGCCCCGAGCCGTATGTACTCTATCATGAATCGCTCCACAATCACCTTATAGCTCGAACCTTCTAAGGTGTCCCAAACCCTATCGATCAGTCTTCCCAACTCATCAGGAATGGTGCATTTTAGGGCTTCGACCATCACATATCCCGGCATTACAAAACCGTTCCAAATGATATCTTGTATCATTCGGTTGACCTTGATGATGTGTGTCATCATATCATCATCAGCTTCCCACCAGTAAAGAGCTAGCTTGATCCTAAGTTTCTCAAGCCTCTCCTTTTGAGCCGCCGTTCTAGGGATTATCGGAGTGCATCTCAAATGCACCATTGTTCCTGCAACAAATGCAGAACAAAGGATTACTTATAATCCATGATACATTAAGATAAGGAATGCTTATTCATATACATATGATCTGTCACTTGTATTTCAAAAAATACTAGAGAAAATGCCAAAGAATATACCCCTAAGTATGTGTACATAAGGTTTATCATGCATTTTCACATTCATAAGTGTAGACAAAATGCAATATGAATATACCATGACATAGAGCAATCCGTTAAGAGCACATCGATACCAAGAACGCCCAAATTGGAGTTAAAATGAGTTCGGACGGCCGATAGAAGACACAAGGGTCATTCTGCCGGTTTGAACTGGTCCGGGTTGACCGGTCCGACCACATTGACTGGTTCGACCTGGTTGACCGGTCTGACCGTCGACCGGTCAACGGTCAACAGGTTGGGTCATGGGTCGGTTTCGATGACGTCACGATGATGTCATCACCTTTTTTTTTTAAGTTACTCATCACTTCAACAAAACAAAAAAATATATATATATAAAAAAAAAACGTACGGCTATCCGTTTGGGTGCAAGCTTGGATGCATGCCAAGACTGGCTGTTATCATCTTCTTATATTTCAAACCAGGATAAGGATGGCTATTATCATCTTTATCAGAAACTTATTTTAAATAAATCAAATTCTAAATTCCAAGAATCTGATTTTATCTAATCATTTGTTTCCCTTTTTTTTTTTTTCATCATTATCAGAAAGTAAACTAATTATGCTGGCATACTAATAATACAGAAAAAGAACCGAAACTAGGCTCTGATACCAATGTTGGGATAAACTCATTCCCGATCGTCTTCGTCCGAAACGTATTCGGGACGAATTCGATTAGTGCGGAAAAACATGCCCGTTAACCATCTAACTTATATCACCGATCGTACAGGCATATCACATAATGAACATACCCGGTATTGTCACAGATTAAATGCCTCTTTGCTCTTGAAAAATCTTCAATCGCCTTTCGTACGAGTGTCGCATTTTTGAAGGGAAGAAAAAACAGAGGAGTCATTCTTCTTGAAGAAGTGTGTTTTCATATATATATATAGGAAAAAACCGTTTTTTCCAAAAGGTGCCTTTTCAAATAGGAAATAACTACCCATAAATAAAACGTTTTATTCCAAAGGGTGCCTTATGATGAAAAAGGGAAATAACTACCTCGTGGCCCCATGTGGCTCATGGGTCAGGTTTGGCCCAACTTGGGCGGTCCACCCATTATTTCTTTCAATAACAACAATAGTAATAAAGTTTTAATTTTAAATTAATTTAAGTCGATCATTTAAATTCTTTTTCTTCGTTCTACTCAATACTATTACTTTCATCAGCATGAAATAAATTCAACCCCATAATATCGCCCTTTAGGTATGCTTTTTTAAGGCATGTTTTTGGTTCTTTACATGATAGCAATGTTATTTCTGTACTAGATGCATTTTACATTGCATAAATGAAGGTTTGAAGAGAGGAGGTTAGCATTCATCATGAGATGTAAGCCAAGTGATTTACCTTCCTTTTATTTGGAACATCTTTTACAAATGATTCCGTTATAAACTTCTTCCAAATGCTACACAAGTGCCAAAAATATCCTATATTTCACATGGCTGAATAGTAAATAGTTTTTCGCAAACAAATATATGCCTTGAGCCTAATTAAAATTCAGTGAAGGATGAACATTGCATTACATATTCACCTTTCAACTTTCATATAAACCTACTGATGTTTGCCAATGCATTAGACAACTTATATGTTGTGTTCAGAATTTTCATTATATGTCATAAATATTCAGAAAATCTATTTTCTTTTCCATTAGAAGGGCTTGGTGATGATGCCAAGTCACCTTCTTCAAGCGTCGGGAAAGACGGACGCCCTTCTCTTCGGACTCCTGCAAGAAAAGTCCCTGAAGACCGGATGCTCCGGTGGGGACCCTCCGCCGCTCAAGTTAGTTACTTAGGATCAGACAAGAACTGCTCAGCAGAAGGGAGCTGAGACAATTAGGGTTTTTGCTAGTATGAAGAAAGCTAGAAAACCAGATTTCAAGGATCCTTACAATGGGCGCGTGCTTTTATACCTGTTCGGATGTCCCCTTTCTATTCCCGTCATCACTGATTCTTAGGAGCCCAGTTCAATAACGGACAAAATACGGGGCAAACGATGACAAGTTGTACTGTTATCGTACACACCGAATGCATCATGAGTTATCTGTCAGTACGACCTCACAGATGTCTCGCGTCTGAGGTAGCGTCTGGTGCACGTCGCCGCTGCAACGGGCAGGTGGTGATCCGCATACCGTAACAGGGTATGGCCATGCACAGTGACTAAGATACAACGGATCATACGCCGTTATGAGGCATGGCCACCCTCTGCCACGGATGTGTGGTGGATTATGTGAGCATGCCAGGTGGCCCAGAATAACCTGACCATGCGCCGGGGATTAAGACGCCATTCGGTGCCATGAGACTGAGTAGGAGGTCCTGGGGGTTGATATATTGTTCCTGTGCCCCGAGTCCGAGAGGTGGGTCTCGGGGGTTGAGATACTGTTCATGTGCCCCGAGATCGAGAGGTGGGTCTCGGGGGTTGAGATACTGTTCATGTGCCCGAGATCGAGAGGTAGGTCTCGGGGGTTGATGTAGCTCCCGTCAGCTACCGCTATCTTTGCCGTTCACTCTAACGGCATAGGATCAGCCATATCAGATGCCCCCTCACCCCTGAAACGGAGTGGGCCCGTCCTAGTAAAGTGAAAGGGGTGTCCTCCCAAATGGCTGATCCCCACTCCTTGCGAACCGCCTCCAGACGTGTGTTTATAGGCGCTGCAGTGACTTTATGGGCAGTACAGGGATGTGATAGGGCGGCCAACACTGTCCACCCGATTTGCGGCAATCATCCTCGAAGCTGGGTTTATCTGTCGAAGTCCGTGAGGAAAGGTGCGCCATCATTACCCATCATAACGGTGACGTCATCGATGTCCTACCATTGGCTGGAAATGAATCGTATCCCACGCTCAGCGATTACCTAGGCAATCCGGCTCACGGTAGGAGCCCGCGTGACAGTCGAGGCGCGGCGGGACAATTTGAAACTGAATAAAATCTGCATAGAGGGTCGAAAGTGGTCATTCTATTCCTGGGATCGTCGTCTCCTTCCCCTGCTTTCTGATTTTTCGCTTCCTGATTCCCCCTGCAACTCGAGAGCTCGTGTTTGTTACCTTCCTTCCCAGGTTAGCTCTTCGTTCCTTCTGGATTTCTTCAATCTTTCGCCTTGCAATGAGTTCCCAGTCTTGGTCTGCGGAGGACGATTCGGAGAATCGTTCTTTGCCCGAGAGGCCTCAAGCCTCCTCCCCCTTCTTCTCCCCTTGAGTGGTCCTCTAATTCGGAGGATCACGTCCCTCTAGCCCAACGGCGGGTCGCCGGGGAGGCTCCCGCAGGGTGGCGCCCGGCGGCGGCTGGCTGGATTCCGTCGAGAGGTCGCCATGCGAGGGTCGGCACCTCCTGGATGCGGGGGCGGAATCCCCGGAAGGGGCTGCTTCCACGGTAACGAGAAACGATTTGGCGAACATCCGGGCCCGCTACCAAATTCCTCGGGATATTGAACTCTATCTCCCGACCCCTGACGACAGGGTGATTTCATCCCGACAAGCCGGGTGGCCATCTATGAGATTTCTCTGAGAGTGGGCCTCCGCTTGCCTTTCCATCCTTTCTTTGTTAACCTTCTTGACTATTATTCCTTAACTCTTTCCCAGTTGGTCCCAAATTCCTTGCGCGTCATTTGTACTTTCGTTATCCTTTGCCATCATCTCCACATCACCCCGTGAGTCTCTCTCTTCTGTTCCTTTTATATTCTTCGATCTCAGAAAGGCTGGTGGCTGTTCTAGCTCAGGCCCCACCATGTCCTTAAACTCCTTCTCCCTTCTTCCATTAAAGGCTGGAAATCTCGGTTTTTCTTCGCCAACATTGGCCAAGTGAAGTCCCGGTGGGGAGACCCTGAACCCCGAGGTAATGCAAACTCCACTATCCACCCTGGAGATAGAGAGGCGCTAGGGCAACTGTTGTCCACCAAAATTCCTTGGTATAGCCTGCTCCTGACGGAGGAAAACCTCCGGTCGGTGGGACTTATCTCCCAGTTTGGTAAGTCTCCCTATACTTAACCAAAGCCTTTCCCTTGCTCTCGCTCATCGCCCCCCCCCCTTTTTTTTTTGCTGACCCCGGTCGATACTGCGCAGCTATGAAATCCCAGCCCACCGACTCATGAAGGCCACCGCCAAAAGGAAGGCCCGAGAGGAACCGAGCGAGGGGCGGCCAGCACTAGATTTGAAATGCCCGATAGTGCAGGCACTCGAGCCATCCGCACCGCAGTAGGCTCCGGTCGCTCCGCACCGCAGTGGGCTCCGGTCACCCCAGAGATAGACTTGACGGCCGACCCCTCTCGAGAGGACCATGAGCGGTGGAGCGGACCCTGAGGCGCCGACCACAGGGGAGCCGGCCATGGAAGAGCCGGCCGCAGAGGAGCCGACGGCGGTGGGGGGGCTCCTGCCCCGGCAAACCAGCCCCCACCGAAGCTGCAAGGGACTGGGGCGAGGGACCATCATAGACGGCAGGCCCACCCCTGAAGAGGACACCAGTGAGCAGCTCTCCATGCATCGGATCCGAGACCGCCGGAGCTGCCGCAAGGAGTGGGGCTAGGCGTGGACTGTCTCGGGACTCTGTCCTAGATGATGGGCGCCGGGTGGAGCGGCTCATCTCGTCGATCCTCGTATCGGAGGTTCAGGAGGAGCTCAGCCATTTGAGGGTGGCTACCTTCTTCCGTGAGTCATATGCAGCCCTAGTCAAGGTAGTTAGACTATCCGCTCTCTGCTCTCAAATTTCCTTTTGCTCTTCCTTTTCTTTTTGACATGGGGTTTGCATGCAGGTTGCCAACTCCCTGGCCATCACCAGGAAATTATCCATGGTGAAAAAACCATTGTGCGGGAGGCCCAAAAAGAGGCCGAGGATGCTCACATTCGAGCAGAAACTGCAGAGAAGGCCTTAGAATCTGCCAAGACTGCCCAGGCTGATGAAATAAAAGCGGCCGAGAGCCGGGTAGAGATAGATTCCAACCACCTACGGGCGGCCCTCAACCAGCTCATGGAGGCCGATAATGCCATCGCAGCTAGGGACCTGCACATCTCCGAGTTGGTCGCAACCATCCAAGCGGCCGAGAGTCAGGTGAGTGAGGCCAGAGAATTGGCAAGAACAGTGGAGGAGAAAATGATGGAGGCCGAAGAAAGGGTGAAAGGAGCGGAAGAGGAAAGGAATCTAGCCCTGGAGGCCGAGAGGATAGCAGTGGCAGCCCTGGCTGCTGAGAGGGGGGCTCTGGCGGCTGAGGTGGAGGCAGCTATCGAAATTAGGACCGCCAGAGTTATCGAAGAATTTTGGGCGTCCGAGCATTTCATGGAGCAGCTGACCGAAGCTTCGACGGGGGCCAGAGACTTAAACTTTCCCCAGGCCCTTGAAGTGGAGCCAGACCGCCTCTCTGAGATGGGCTCGTCTGATGTTGAGGACGCACCTGCCGACTCATGAGCCCCATACTGTATTTTGTTTTTGTGAACCCGACATGGTCGGCATTTTGTGAACACTTTCAAATTAATGAAATACACTCTTTTCAATAAAATTTGTCTCCGCTTGATTGCCATTGTCACTTCAAACTCTTTAGCAGCAACATGGGACCCTCAGGGGCTTCGTCGGTACCGAGCAATCCTAACTTACCCTTAGATAATTCGACTTAGCTTCGTAGGACCGGTGGGGTCAGAAGGTACGAACCCCGTGTTCCCAATAGAGCGTAGGACTCGAAGGTCAAGATAAAATCGAGCCTTCCGAGCCGCCTGCACGTTGCTTTGCCAACAGTGCACATCTTTTTGTGCCTGGCTAGCCTAGGGCTTTAGGTGTCGTCGGGTGTCGGGCTTTAGGTGCGTCGGGTATTGGGCTTTAGGCGCCGATGGGTGTTGGGCTTTATGCCTGGCTAGCCCAGGGCTTTGGGTGCCGATGGGTGTCGGGCTTTAGGCGCCGATGGGTGTCGGGCTTTATGCCTGGCTGGCCCAGGGCTTTAGTTGCCGATGGGTGTCGGGCTTTATGCCTGGCTGGCCCAGGGCTTCGGGTTCCGACAGGTGTCGGGCTTTAGGTGCCGTCAGGTATCGAGCTTTAGGCACCGACGGGTATCAGGCTTTATGCCTGGCTGGCCCAGGGCTTTGGGTGCCGATGGGTGTCGGGCTTTATGCCTGGCTGGCCCAGGGCTTTGGGTGCCGACGGGTGTCGGGGCTTTAGGCGGCAATGGGTGTCGGGCTTTATGCTTGGCTGGCTCAGGGCTTTGGGTGCCGATGGGTGTTGGGCTTTATGCCTGGCTGGCCCAGGGCTTTGGGTGCCGACGGGTGTCGGGCTTTATGCCTGGCTGGCCTAGGGCTTTGGGTGTCGACGGGTGTCGGGCTTTATGCCTGGCTGGCCCAGGGCTTTGGGTGCCGACGGGTGTCGGACTTTAGGCACCGATGAGTGTCGGGCTTTATGCCTGGCTGGCCCAGGGCTTTGGGTGCCGACGGGTGTTGGGCTTTATGCCTAGCTGGCCCAGAGCTTTGGGTGCCGACGAGTGTTGGGATTTATGCCTGGCTGGCCCAGGGCTTGGGTGCCGACGGGTGTCGAGCTTTATGCCTGGCTGGCCCAGGGCTTTGGGTGCCGACGGGTGTCGGGCTTTATGCCTGGCTGGCCCAGGGCTTTGGGTGCCGATGAGTGTCGGGCTTTAGGCAAAAAGAACTCAGGAGTTAAAATTAAAATTTGTTAATATAGAATGAGGGACGAAAGCCCAAAAGAATACATGCATGGTATTTAATGTGAGAGGAGAAATGAGTTACTGATAATACCGACGAAGGTTGTCTGCATTCCATGTCCTAGGAAGCGGCCTCCCATCAAGCTCTTCAATCTTGTAAGCTCCATGACGAAGTGTTTCGGCGATCCGATAGGGTCCTTCCCAATTTGGGGCTAGCTTGCCTCCCTCCGTTGGCTTCGAGACTTCGCCCGTCGAAGGATCAGGTCCCTCGGCAGGAAAGTCCTTGGATGCACACGGGCGTTATAATATTTGGCAGCCCGTTGCCAGTAGACCGCCATCCGAAGTCATGCTCGGTCTTGCATTTCCTCCACCAGGTCGAGGTTCGCTCGCAGATGGTCTGGGTTGCCTTCCTCGTTGTACGACTCTACCCGAGGGCTCGGTGAGCCAACTTCTACCGGGATGACGGCTTCGGATCGAAAGACTAGGCTGAATGGGGTATCGCCGGTGGGGGCTCATGGCGTTGTGTGGAAGGCCACAGCACGTTAGGGAGCTCCTCCACCCATTGTCCCTTACAGTCATCCAGTCGAGTTCTCAACCCTTGGGGAATGATTCGATTAGTTACCTCGGCCTCCCCGTTGGTCTGAGGGTGCCCAACGGAAGTGAATTTCTGACGAATGCCCAGTTCAGAGCAGAATTCCCGGAAGGGCGCGTTGTCAAACTGCCGGCCATTATGGTGACCAGGGTGTGTGGCAGTCCGAACTGACATATAATGGATTTCCAAAAGAAGGATCTCACTTTGCTTTTCGTGATCTTAGCAAGGGCCTCGGCTTCAACCCACTTGGTGAAGTGATCAACGGCCACCAGAAGAAACTTTCGCTGTCCGAAGGCTGGGGGGAATGGTCCCAGGATATCCATACCCCACTGGGCGAAGGGCCAGGGTGCCACCAAGGGGGTTAACTGAGACGTCGGCTATCGCTGGATATTAGCATGGTGCTGATAGCTATCACATCTCTTAACGAGCTTGGCTGCATCCTCCTTCATGGTTAGCCAGAAGTACTCCTGTCGTAGGGCCTTGTAAGCTAGGGTTTTGCCCCCCAGGTGACTTCCACAGATGCCTTCATGGATCTCCCGCAGGATGTAGTCTGATTCTGCTGGTCCCACACACCTGAGGACCGGGTATGAGAATGATCTTCGATAAAGCTTCCTATCCAGCATCAAGAATCTCGGGGCCCTCTGCCTGAGTAACTTGGCCTCAGTAGGGTTCTCTGGGAGAGTACCGGCGGTCAAATATCGGACGTAGGCGTCCATCCAGGAGGGCTCTTGCTCCATCGGTAACGCTTCATTCACAACTTCAATGCTTGGGGCCTGGAGGTGCTCCACATATGTTCTTCCCAGCGTCCCGTCGGCCGAAGTGGCTAAACGGGATAATGCATTAGCCCTGGTATTCTTCGCTCGGGGAATGTAGCTGACGCGGAAGTAAGAGAACCGAGAGGCTTGGGATTGCACCTTGCTCAGATAATGGGACATGGTTGGATCCCTAGCCTCGTACTCCCCAGTGATCTATCCAGAAACAAGCTGAGAGTCCGTGAAGGCCCTCAAACGCCCCGCGCCTAACTCCTCAGCCAACCTCATTCCCGCTAACAAAGCTTCATACTCCGCTGGTTGTTGGTTGCCGGGAACTGGAATCTAAGAGCATACTCCACCACCTCCCTTCAGGGCTCGCAATGAGCCCGGCTTCACTTCCTTGAGAATTTGATGCCCCATCCACATGCAAAATCCAATCATCTTTTTCTACCTCCTCGGTTGAGGGAGGGTCCACACACTCCTCCGGGCGTATCTCTTCCACACCCTTCTTGGTCCAGTAACACTCAACCAGAAAATCAGCTATCACCTGAGACTTCATGGCCGACCTTGGTCGGATGGATAGATCAAATTCATTCTGTTTAATGGCCCATTTGGCTAGCCAACCGGAGGTGTCAGGGCGAGAAAAGATGGTCCGGAGAGGTTGGTCCGTGAGCACCACGATGGGATGAGCTTGAAAGTAGGGTCGGAAGCGTTGGGCAGAGACCACCAGGGAAAAAATGATCTTCTCAGTTCTAGAGTATCCGGTCTCGGCATCATGAAGTACCTTGCTGGTGTAGTAGAACGGCCTCTGGACCCTATCAACATCCATGCGTACGAGCACAGAGCTAACAGTTTCGGGGGAGACTGCGAGATATAGGAAGAGCTCCTCTCCACTCTGTGGCTTGGACAACAGCGGGGGAGTGGATAAAAATTGCTTCAACTCCTCGAAGGCATCCTGACACTCCTTTATCCACTCGAAGCCATTGACCTTGCACAGCGCCTTAAAGAAGGGCAGGCACCTTTCTGCCGATCTTGACATGAAGCGACTCAAAGCCGCCACCCTCTCAGTTAGGCGTTGCACCTCCTTCTTGTTAGCTGGGGGCCTCATATCCAAGATAGCCCTGATCTTGTCAGGGTTGGCTTCAATCCCTCGCTGGGTTACCATAAAGCCCAGAAACTTGCCTACCGCCACTCTGAAGGCGCACTTGCGGGGGTTAAGCTCATCCGATACCGGCGCAGGTTGTTGAAGGTCTCCTCGAGGTCGGCGACGTGGTCAGCAGCACTGGTGCTCTTGGTCAGCATATCATCCATGTACACCTCCATGTTATGCCCTATCTGGTCCTCAAGACCTTATTCATCAACCTTTGATAGGTGGCGCCGGCATTCTTCAGCCCAAACGGTATCACCTTGTAGCAGTAAATCCCCTTCTCTGTAATAAAAGAGGTAGCTTCTTCATCTGCCGGGTTCATCTTGATCTGATTGTACCCCGAGAATGCGTCCATGAAACTAAGAGTTTCATGCCCGGACGTGGCGTCCACCAGCTGGTCGATCTGGGGTAACGGGAAGCTATCTTTGGGGCACGCCTTGTTGAGGTCGGTGAAGTCCATACACATCCTTCAGCTCCCACTGGCCTTGCGAACCATCACGACATTCGCCAGCCAGTCCGAGTAGTGCACCTCGCGGATGTGACCTGCCGCCAGTAGCTTCCGCACCTCATCATCCATGGCTTTTTGCCGATCGAGGGTGGAACTCCTTTTCTTCTGCCGGATAGGTCGACACTTCGCCCAAATGTTAAGTTGGTGGGTAATCACCTCTTCTGGAATTCTTGGCATATCGGACGCCGACCAGGCAAAGACATCCGCATTAGCTTGCAGAAAGGTGAGGAGTCGGTCACGAGCCTCCTCCGGGAGTAGGGCTCCAATCCAGACTATTCTCATTGGGTCTTCCCTGAGGGGAAAGTAAGCAGGTGCTCGGCCGGCTCTCCTCTTCTCTCCAGGTCTCAAGGATCCAGCGTCTCAGGTACCAACATGGGTGCCGCCCCCTGCGGACTAGGGGCCATGTGGTAGCAAAGTGAAGGTGGATTCTGCTCTCCCCGCATCTCTCCGACTCCTTCGCTGGTAGGAAACCTCACGAGGAGCCTCTTAGTGGATATGACAGCATCCAAAAGATTGAGCTCGGGCCTCCGAGGATCGCGTTGTAAGCAAGGGGCACACGAACCACCAAAAACTTCATGAAAATCATACTTTGACACGGGGCTGTGCCAGCCATCACAGGGAGAGTGACCTCCCCCTCGACTTTCATAGAATCTCCAGTAAACCCCATCAGGGGCGTGGCGATAGACCGGAGTAGATCAAACGACAGGTTCATATGAACAAAAGTGTCATAGTTCAAAACATCTACAGAGCTCCCACTATCAACTAGAATTCTCTTTACAGGATGTTTAGTGATCGTCATGGATACGATGACGCTGTCATCATTTTTCTTTACTACCTCCTCTAAGTCCTTTTTAAAGAAAGGAATTACAGAATCCGACTCCCCCTCCCCTCTCGGCCTCTTTGGTGAGCCTCCTGCCCCCAGGACATCATTGTCACCATCTTCTCCATTGGGGCATTGTCAATCATCAGCGGCGGGGGCGCTGACGGGCCAGGAGCTCCCGAGTTGTTTCTCTGGATGAACTTTCCCAGGTGACCCCACTGGATAAGGTCTTCGATAGCCTTCTTTAGCTGGAAACACTCGTAAGTGTCATGACCGTGATCCCGGTGATAGCGACAATAGAGGTTCTTGTTGTGAGGGATCTTTGGGTTCAACGGAGGAGGGCGCTGAAGATAAGACTCCCCTTCAATCTTGAGCAAGATCTGAGATATCGGGACGAGCAGCGGGGTGTAGGGTCCATCTCTCGGTGCAGGGGCTCGGGGATGGTTGTCTGGCCGGCGAGGAGGCTCAGGTCTTCTGGGGCGAGCTTCGGTAGGTTCCGGTCGGGCCGGTTTCTTGGGGACGTTCCCGCCAGCCTCTCGCCAGGAGAAGTCAGCCTCGTCAGCTCGAATGTACTTCTGGGCCCGGGTCAAGAACTCGGCGTAAGAGTCGGATGGCATCTTGTCGAGGGAGTACGCGAAGCGAGACGGGCGAAGCCCTCACTTCAAGGCCAAAGTGGCCACCGAGTCTTCAAGATTGTAGACCTCCAGGGCCGCCTCTTTGAACCGAGCGACATAATCCCATAGGGACTCACCGCTCTTCTGCTGGACAACGAAGAAGCTAGATGCTACCCTTGGAATCTTCCTGCAAGCATCAAAATGGGCCAAGAAAGCCCTCTCCAACTAGCGGAAGGAATCAATACTCCGTGGTGGAAGGCGTGAGTACCAAGCTCGGGCGGCCTTCTTCAGGATGGCGGGGAAGGCGATGCACATGAGTGAGTCAGTGGTCCCCTGGACTTGCATGAGAACTTTATAACTTTTCAGGTGGTCCAAGGGGTCTGTGGTCCCGTCATAAGGATCTAGCTGGGGAAGGCGGAACCGGGTGGAGATGGGCTCTTCCATGATGCGGCGAGATAATGGAGGCCGGCTGTCGTAGTCCGCCTATGGTAGGTGGGTGATCCGACGGCTAAGTTCCTCCAACCTCTGATTATACTCATTGAGTTGACGCTCGGCTCGATGGGCCATCTAACCATCAAAAGATCCCTCCCCAGAAGATTCAAAGGATGGAGAACGGGGACGGCGATGTCGGTAGGGGCGCTCTGCCTCCTTCCCATGCCGCCGCTTAGGAGAGACACTAGCGTGGCGGGAAGGCGACCGATGTCTCTTAGAGGCTTCCCGGTGGTGAGGCTTGGGTGGAGCTTGATGGTGGCGATCCTCCGGTACCGGTGATCTACTTCGGGAGGAATGCTGGCTAGGTTGCACCACCCCTGGGGCTGATGGATTTGGCTTCGGCTGCTGCGCGGCCGCCTGTTGGTGCTACAGGCCTTGAACCACAACCGCCAAAGATTGGACCTGCGTGCTAGGGCGGTGAATGTTCTGAAGTTGCTGCGGGGAGGCGCAGGGACATCGGCCAGAGGAACGGTAGGTCCAGCCTCCTAGGGATGCAGCGGTGCCGGAACGTTGGCCGGGAGAGCCGAGGGGGCCTCCGCGGGTGGACCGGCTCCGCGGCACTGCCCCCCAGTGCAACTGGCTGAAACTCCCTTCGTTCGGGTCGTCACCATGGCTTCAAGAGCTTGAAGAGAGAAATTGCAGATTGCTGGTTTGATGCCTTTCTTTTTTGATCCCCCTACCTAGCGCGCCAATCTGATGACGCCAAGTCACCTTCTTCAAGCGTCGGGAAGACGGACATCCTTCTCTCCGGACCCCTGCAAGAAAAGTCCCCGGAGACCGGATGCTCCGATGGGGACCCTCCGATTCTCAAGTTAGTTACTTGGGATCAGACAAGAACTGCTCAGCAGAAGGGAGCTGAGACAGTTAGGATTTTTGCTAGTAGAAAGAAAGCCAGAAAACCAGAGTTCAAGGATCCTTATAGCGGGTGCATGCTTTTATACCTATTCGGATGTCCCCTTTCTATTCCCGTCATCACTGATTCTTAGGAGCCCAGTTCAATAACGGACAAAATACGGGGCCACAATGATAAGTTGTACTATTATCGTACACACCAGATGCATCATGAGTTACCTGTCAGTACGACCTCACAGATGTCTCGCGTCTGAGGTAGCGTCTGGTGCGCGTCGCCGCTGCAACGAGCAGGTGGTGATCCGCATACCGTAACGGGGTATGGCCATGCATAGTGACTAAGATACAATGGATCATATGCCGTTATGAGGCATGGCCACCCTCTTCCACGGATGTGCGATGGATTATGTGAGCACGCTAGGTGGCCCAGAATAACCTGACCATGCGCCGGGGATTAAGACGCCATTCGTGTGCCCTGAGACTGAGTAGGAGGTCCTAGGGGTTAATGTACTGTCCATGTGCCCCGAGATCGAGAGGTAGGTCTCGGGGCTGATATATTGTTCCTGTACCCCGAGACCGAGAGGTGGGTCTCGGGGGTTGAGATACTGTTCATATGTCCCGAGATCGAGAGGTAGGTCTCGGAGGTTGAGATACTGTTCATATGCTCGAGACCGAGAGGTAGGTCTCGAGGGTTGAGATACTGTTCATGTGCCCCGAGACCGATAGGTAGGTCTCGGGGGTTAAGATACTGTTCATGTGCCCCGAGACCGAGAGGTAGGTCTCGGGGGTTGATGTAGCTCCCGTCAGATGTCGCTATCTTTGCCGTTCACTCTAACGGCATAGGATCAACCATATCACTTGGTAATATCTAGAATCGACTTCTTTAGCATAAATATGCATAGAGTTCACAGGGAGATCTCTAGTCTAGACTATCAAGTCACCATATACTTCTCCAATTTGTCTATCCCATAATTGCTGATTGATTAGCTCCAACGTGAACATGATCAAAAATACCACAAATCTGTAGGATATGGGATATCTAAAAGTTCTTGAGATCATTGTTTTGGCTTATTCTAAGAACCAAAATCTTTCTTTTCCTATGATTAGCTCATATCGGTGATAAATTAGCACGCAAAAACACGTGTTTCTCATACCCAAAGATGTTTTAATCATGAAGCATTTCTATTCAGAATTAAATACTGTCACAGACCAAGAGTTGTTCAGGAAAAAGAATGATGTTGTGATAGTTTTGGAGACCAAGAGTTGGAGGGGACATAATCCATTTTTAAACACCTAATGGGGCTTACAATTTGCCAAGAGGTTCCATCAAGAGACATAACGAACTCGCATATATATTGCCTATGTCCTACAGATTTATCTTTCTTTTTTCTTGTTGTCCTACGGATTTATTTATCATTGGAATTAGGGACCCATTTTGTCCTCTCTGCTCTATAGTTTTTAGACATGGGGCTCCCTTGTAGAAAGTAACAAAAAGAAAAGAAACAAATGGATAGGAAAATTCTTTCACTGTTCCCCTGGGCCTGCTTTCTTTCCACTCTCACACCAGATTTCCATGATGTGGTCTTCGCCTGTCAATTTTGTCCTTGGGAATACCTGCATGTTTTTTCAAGTGAATGAGCATGCATTACTGTGGAAGATTCAAAGCAGCAACCTCCTAAATGGAGGTGGGACACATCCTGTTGGCCAAAAGTTAGATCCACATTTGAGTCTTTTGATCCATCTAGTTCCTCTGATTAGCTAAGCTTATGTTTGATTTCCAGATGATCTAGGCCAAGTCTAGATTTCACAAGTTGGACTCATCAACACTCTGGATTGTCTAGCAATCACTTCAATTGAGGATGGTCAAGTTTGACTTTATTGTGGTATACCAACTGGCTCATTTAAGTCATTGGATAGTTTTGTAGCAGTGACCTGGGTTCAAATCTAATCCTGCCCTCTTCTTTCTTAAATAAATAAAGAAAAATATTAAGTCGATTGCAGTATGATCTAATCAGTCTCATGCATAATTATTTAATAAAAAACACCCATAGCTTTTGTATCCACTGTCAAAACCTAGGCATACAAATAGCTGGCAAGGTTGGTCCGGGATGGATCAGCACACTGAAACCAGCTTTCAATCTATCAAATTTTCTGCTTACTTTCTTGAAGACATTTCAAACCTTCGTTTTTAAGTCTTCACAACCTGTGTGAGTTACACCAGGGAAGCAAAGATTTGAGAGATATATGTTGTTGAAGCATCACTATTCACTGCTTTGGACAGCACATAGCTTGCTGTCATGTCTTTATGGTTTGATGACTGCTTTGAGATAAAGAGGGGTTTAGGAAGACATGACAGTGGGTCCCAAGAAATAGATCGTGCTTGCTTAGAGTTATTGCAAAAGATATTGGAAAGATACAATGCAAGCATTATGACTCACTGCATTTTATTGGAATTTTTCATTGGAAATAATTATAATCACTGTGAGTCCTCTTGTTAGCCCAAGTTGAGTTTGACAGCTCAGAATTTAGTAGGGCAACATCACAGATATCAAATTTGAAAAATTAGAGAGATCCGATTTCATGACCTGACAAGAAAACAAACTTGAGCTGTCATACGATAATTAACTAACCAATCAATCTAAAAATTTAATAAATAAATTATCGATAATGTATATGAATTTTCACAGTTTTTTAAAAGAAAGAAAAAAAAAAGACTTTCTTTCCTCATTGTTTTGACCTTCTATGTTCCCTCTTTGTTTAGTTTATATTTTTATTTGATATGAATTGGCATGGGTTTTTCTTATTTTCCTCTGAAAAATTTTGGAACTAGCAGAGAATTCAAGCAGGGTAATCGGGTTGCTTTTCTCATCTATTTTTTTTTGAGTTGATAAAAGAGTATAGGCCTAAAGTTCCAGTTTTGATCTGAATTGCATCAGGTGTTATGATCATGCAAAAGAAGGACCTTGCATGAATTTTCCTTGCCTTCTTTGGTTCTTAATTCAGCAAGCAAACAATCACAGCAGCCTAACACATGATCATATATTATTTTTGCTCAAGATATCTTCTATGGATCTGTTTGGTTGTTTTTCATCCATTGTCCTCACTTTCTGTCGGGATGTTGAGCTATTCGCACGTACTGGACGCAAAGCATCCAAAGAGGACCCAAGAAGGATAAATTTAAGGTATACAGAACAAAGCACTCAAGTTGCTCAAACTTATTAGCTAATAATGATGGGACTTGGCACCATTTGAAGTGGAAAAGGAAGTTCCCACAATATGCCTGATAACCATAAGATTGGACTCTGAATAACGTATCAGAAAAAATGATGCCATTAGTTCTTAACTCGCTCAGTTCCCACAATAGCCTCAGGTCAACCGTGTCTTATTTTTGAGTTTGATCTGAAGTAGGGTTTGGATCAACATGACTACTTTCATCCTATATGGATTTCTTTTAAATATGAGCAACCTTGGTGAATCCAAATCAGGGACAAAGTTTAAGGATAACTAACCTGACCTGGACTTTTTAATTTTAGTAGGACATCCACTTATCAATTTAGCTGATCACAATGAGCGGCTTGTCTCCCAATAAACACCTGCACCAACTTCTTTCATTGACAAACTAGTGCTAACAGTACAACAGCAAAGGAATAGGTTTAGGTCCCATTCCATGCTCTCCCTCTGAGGAGGAATTAGTTCTTGAGAAAAATAGAATTAATAATATACATTAAAAATATTAAACTAAAAGTGAAAGAAAAGAATTAAAATATAATAGAAAAGTTCTTTGCTTTTCATCCATCAATTATCGCAAACTTCTTTAGCAAAATCTTCTTTTCTAAAGTGTACTAAATATGTACAGAAAAAGCTTTTTATGCACCGCGCACGTGCATGCAGCCTGCATGCCGAATGATATTTTTATTTTTTTCACAATGTACCCATGCGCGGTGCGCGCGCTCCTACACCGCGCACAGTGTAGAAGGACTTTTCCATATGTATAGACATGATAAATATAAACTCTCCTTTCGATTGCTCTCCTTTTAATTCCACTTATTTGAGATTACAATAGCCACTGCAAATAGGATCATGTTAACTAGTGCTATCTATTTAAGAGTACAACAACAAATTAACCAATTTAAATATGATCTATACATTAATTATATAAAAAATTTAGACTCGAATTTGATCATGTATGATATAGATTACACGATATAAATCGTATAATCTATTTAATAATTAGATTATGTTCAAATTAATATAAATGCATGAGCTATTTTCAACCTATATAATCTAAAATCAAATTTTACTCCATCTAGCTTGCATAATCTATATAACTTATCTGATACTAAATTGTGACCTATGATGATATATTTACGTAGCATAATTTAAATTGTACATTAATCTATTTTTATTGTGAGATTTCATATAGTGATAATATAATAATTTTGGTAGTTAAAAATTAAAAAGTAAAATTAACTTGAATAGATTAAACAGCGCTGGTGGATTATGTCTCAGTTTGTAAGTTATGTTGCATAAGTTAATCTATTTAACATTTAGATCAAGCATAAAATAATTTTAAGTTAATAAATTAACCCATAGCACGACTTGCCTATCACTATATTTAATGGATCAATTCAATTTTTATTTAAATCTATTTATATTTAATTCAAACGGGCTAACTCTATATTAAATTCAACAAGTTGTATTTACTAATTATGCAAAAAATAATAATTTTGATCAGAAAGTAACGTAATTCTTTTTATTAGGGTGTCGGCATTATCAGTGCCTGAAGTAAGTAGGACAAGTTTACTTTTTTTTTTTGTACAGGCAATGATCATACCAATCTAAGATGAGTCGAACCCGATATATCAGAGCATAATATTTGAGAAAGAACCAGAGGGCAAGGGTCGCCCTGCTTCTAGCTCCAAGAATCAGAGTGATAGGTCATCCTGATGGTAATCTAATCAGCCGCTGAGTTGGCTTTCCGATAGATATGCCGAATCTGGACGCTATAAACTCCCTGGAGTATGGATCGAATGTCAAAAATCAAGGGATGGTAGGCAAGTGATCGCTGGATTTTGGACAGAGCCAACAGATAATAGTAATAAGATCTCCTTCAATAATAAGACTATGTGCGCCCAGGCTACGAATGGTACAGGAAATACCAGCCCATGCAGCATACAACTCAGCAAGAGGCACTAGAAGGCCAAATTCTTCAACCGCCAACATCACACCATCCGACCCATAAATCAAAAGTCGATCCAGTACATCTACCTCGAATACTCCCATCAAAGTTGATTTTGACAAACACTAGAAGTGGGGGCTCCCAAGATATGAAGACCATGCGCTGATGCACTGCCGAAGCAGCAGAGGAGTCCCAAAGGCCAAGGCTAGCAGAATCAAGAGCACTCTGATGAAAAATATACTCAGCGGATAAGGATAAGGCAGTCTTGACAACCCTGAGAGGTAGCAATCTCATCAATGAACACGAGCCGGTTCTGAAATAACCAAACATGATAAGCTATGTAAGCCCTCAAAGATCCAAGCTAATGGATGCCTCTTCCCATGTCCTGCCTGATCATGCTAAAAAAAGAAATACGCTGAGAAACAGAACCATGAATCCAAGGGTAGTCATGGAAATCAGCCATATCTGCCTTGCTCTAGAACATATGAAGATCGCATGGTCAATTGTCTCCTCCTCAATACCACATAAAGGGCACATAGGCTGGATGCTCATACCAGGGGGATTGAATTAGTGGAGGTAGTATACCTCGGGATAAGCTAGATTAGAGCCCGAAAAACCAGCTGGGTTCGTTGTGATCCCAGTAAAATAACTCGGCTGTAATCTAGATGATTATAGTGTAGTGGAACTTGGGAGTGGACGTAGGTGTTCGATACACCGAACCACTATAAAAGCTTTAATTGTCTCTCTCTCTATCTCCATTTATAATTGAAATTTATTCTGCACTTAAATTTCAAAGCCGAACTCAATTCACCCTCCCCCCCTTGGATTGCCATCTGGGCCAACAAATAGCTGCACCCTAGGGTGAATAGGGAGATGCCAAATCCATTGAATGTTGAGGCTGTGATCTGTAAATCTTGAGAAGGTCCCTAATAGGAGCACAAGACATACAAGATCTCCTCCAGACCTTGATATCAGTGGTGGGACCCAGAATGAGAGGAATAGAAAGAATGCGACGATATAGCTCATCCCCAAAGAAGCTGGACACCAAAGAGGAAGACCAGGCAGTATGATCCTGGAAAATTAACTCAGTAACTCTCATTCCATTAGGAATGTTTGTGCTAACAAAAGTTGGCCAGCGAGACAGGGGGAGGTCTGCAATCCACATATCCTAAAAAATATCCATCGAGGCTCCATCACTAATCATCCATGATATGCTGTCCAGAATAGCGGAGCATGCCGATAGACCTCTTTTCAGAAAAAGGAATGCCCACGAGTAGGCTAAGGAAGAAGGAAGAACTCCAGTCTTCGTATTTGGCATGCATGAAAGAGCTCCATAAAGAATGTGGATCAAGCAAGAATCGCGTGGCATGCCTAGCAATCAGAGCCTCCCTTCTAACAGTGAGAGACTGGATCCCAAGCCTATCCTAATAATCGGCCTGCGGACAATGTCCCATGCCAGAAGATGAATACCATGACCATCATGCATCGAGGCTCAAAGAAAGTCCCAAAAAAATCTCTCTATCTTCCTCAAACAAGTCAATGGGATGACAGCATTAGATAAGAGATAGAGAGGAAGAGAAGACAGCACCGAGAGTAAAAGAGTAATCCTCACCATCATAGAAAGCCCAGTGACCTGCCACCCATCCAGGCGATCTCGGACCCGCCTCTCAGGTCATTGAAGTCAGAGTTGTGTGGTTGTCTCCTCGTAATAGGTATCTCAAGATAGGTTAGCCGATCAGCCTGAACTGGAATACCCATGATTTGCGAGATAGACTCCCTAATTGCAGGAGTCATCTTCGGGCTAAAGCATATCAAGGATTTACTTAGATTAACTTTTTGGCCAGAAGTCCAATAATAAGACTGCAGAATGATCACAAGAGTGGTAGCATTCCGAATAGTAGCCTTGCCTAGGAGAATGCAATCATCAACAAACAAAAGGTAAAAGCGAGGGCCCATATGAATTTGCAGTGTAGGGGACCAGAGAAGAACCCTGCTGAGCCTGAGATAGAGCCCGGGATAAAGCATTAGCAGATAGGATAAACAGGAATGGAGAAAGAGGGCATCCCTGCCTTAGCCCAACCTCAGAGTGGAAATAATTCGTTTGGCCTCCATTAATAAGGAGAGAGAAAGATGGCCTGTGAACACATGCCATAACCCAGTCAACAAAGAGCTCCTCAAATCTAAACTCACAAAGAGTGCGGCGCAGAAAAGCCCAACTCAATCTATCATAAGCTCTCTCCATATCAAGCTTAATTGCCATGAGACATTGATGATCAGAAGCTCTCTGAAGGTCATGCATAAATTCTAAGCTAACAGGACATTATTAGTGATGCTACGCCCAATGAGAAAAGCCCCCTGCTCTGGAGAAATGAGGCGAGGGATCACCGAACACATCCGGGAGACCAAGAGACATGCACAAACCTTAAATATAGTAGTGCAAAGGCTAATAGACCGGTAATGCTGAGGAGTGAGCATCA
Organism: Calamus simplicifolius; assembly: GCA_900491605.1. Classification (NCBI taxonomy): domain Eukaryota; kingdom Viridiplantae; phylum Streptophyta; class Magnoliopsida; order Arecales; family Arecaceae; genus Calamus; species Calamus simplicifolius. Next base: position 191,934 of record UESW01004024.1, read on the forward strand.
GGGCGTTTAGGCACCAGGGTAATAAGGGTTTGATTCCAATCAAAGAGAATAGTTTTAGTCTAAAAAACAAGCTGGATAGCCTGTACAATATCTTAGCCCACTATACCCCAATAGTGATGAAAGAATAAAGGTGGGTACCCATCAGGCGCAGGGGCCTTATCAACTCCCAGATTCCATAAAGCCATCCGAATGTCCTCCGCAGTAATCGGTTTGATAAGAAGATCATTATCAGCTGTGGAGACCCTATAGGGTGACATAACAAGAAAAATCGGGAATCCCTCACCAGAATGCTCAGTCCATCTAGACTAAAGAAATGAAAAGCAGATCCCTAATCACCTGGACATCCTCCTAAAAGTGGCTCTCCTCATCACTAAATGCTTGATACGATTCGCTGCTCGGTTTCAAAGTGGCCTGGTAAAAAATCTAGTGTTGCAATCCCCTTCCTTAATCCACTAAATTTGGGACCTTTGCCTCCAAAAAGTCTCCTGCTACAATAAAAGAGAGTGGTAAAGAGCCAAGCTGGACCTGAGAGTCGACAGATCAGAATAAGAAGGAATCCCTCCTGATCTTTTTGGTCTGCAGAGAAGAAATAATAGACTTAGTCTGCTCAACTTGCCTCACAATATCTTCCACCTTCCTTCTATTCCATCTAGAGAGTCTGCGTCTAGCAAGGACCAAACGTCTAGATAATCTGTAGATAGCACTCCCTCTGATAAGTAATCGCCAAACCTGAGAAATGATGGTTCGAGCAGAAGAATAAAATATCCAGAACTTCTTGAATCTGAACTGCCTACTTAGCTGATGAGACACATCAGTAGATATAGAATAGGACAGTGATTGAAGGCAATTCTGGACAGATGAGTGACAGTGACAGAAGGGAAAAGCTGAAGCCAATTGAAAGAGGCCATGGCTCTATCCAGTCTTTCCCAGACCCTAGTAGAACCCTGACAATTATTACAATAAGTGAATTGGAATCCCAAGAACCCCAAATCCAAAAGGCCAGCTGAAGATATGAATGTCCTGAACTCAGCTTTTTCCAGGGATCCAACAAACTGCCTACCTCCTCTTTTCTCATTGGCCCCCACAATGCAGTTGAAGTCATCTGCAATGAGAAAAGGAAAGCCCTGAGTAAGAAGAGAAAGAATCTCTACCCATAGCACATGGCGCATCCTAAAATCAGTGCTGCCATAAACATCTAAAAGGAACCAAGGACCAAAAGATCCCTCAGAAATGACCAGAGCTACTTGCTGACCACAACAGTGAAAGGCATCCACTCTGATATTATCACTTCTCCATCGCACCAAAATACCTCCAGAAAAACCAATTGAGTCAACTGCATAGGAATCTCAAGATCTGGAAATCTGTTGCTAAAGCGAGCAAGACTAACCCCAGACAAGCGAGTTTCCAGCAGGACACAGATATCAAAACCATGAAGATGCAAAAGCCTCCCAAAAGAGGAGCGAAATGATGGTTTATGGGCTCTTCTCACATTCCAAATAAGAATCTTCATCTAGAGCCATGAGTGGGGGGCCCCGACCCTGTCCCCAGTCAAATCCTCATCAGAATGACCATTGGCTGGAAGGGGACCCTCTGCAGGCCCTTGACCCCTACAATCCTCAGACTAGGATGAATCCATAGCCTCAACAGCATCATCCCACTGAATGGCCTTCTTGAGCAGAAGGACTGCTGAGTCATGATGAGGCCCCACCAACTGAGTTGGTTGGGTGGACCCTAAGGCATTCCCCAGCCAGGTCCGTCCTTACGATGGGATTTCTTAGTCCCCGGCCCAATTAGGGCATCAGACCACTGAGAGGAGTCTAAGGATGCCGAAAAGTTGAAGGAAAGTTGCGAACTATCTTTCCCCACAAGGGAGGCTTTCCCTTTTGCTTTAGTGGTCTTTGATACCACTCAATGTGCCATAGGCTCAATAGGTCGAGCCTCTTAAAAGGGTCAAATGGGCATCCTCACGGGACTTCGAGCGTCCTGACCATTTGTCGAAACCCAAACAAGCAAAGGGGTTATGGTTATTGCCCTTAGAACTTTCAGGCTGCAATGAGGCAGAAGCCAAGTGCTTAGTCTCTGGGTTCTGAGACCCAGCTACAGTGCCAACCGACACATGCATAGCAGCCGGCACGCAACACCTTCAGTCCTTGAACCCTTCAGCAACGTCTCCGCTCCTGAACCACCGACTCCACTGAAGGAGAAGAGACAGGAGATCTAGCTGAACCCCACCCAGACTGCCGGCGACCCACTTTCTTTGGAGCTTGCCACCCTTCCGGCAAAAGGGGATGCGCTGGGAGCAACCTTACCCGCGCTGAAGGCAATACCTGAGGGGGTTTCCGATGCTGGATTACTGCCATCCATGGACCAAATCTGGGACCGGATGAGGAAGAAGAGGGATCCGGCACCGACCCGCAAGCTCCAGCGAGGTGAAATGAACCGCACGAGACACAAATTCCTTCGAGGTGCTCGTAAGAAAATTGCTGCAGAATGGTGCCTTGTTCCCTCGAATTCTTGCTCTCGACTGAAGGGGTTTGCTCAAGTCAATGCGAACGCAGGCTTGAGTGAAACACCCCCGTTTCCTCTCCTTGGTTGATTCATCGGAGAACAAGAACGGCCCAGCCACGGAGAGAATTGAAGACAATATCTCGTCGGTCCAGAATTCAATCGGGAGCTGGGGCAGTCGGATCCAGAGCAGAGCATGGAGAAGGGAGTCCTTCGCAGGGATGAACTCCAGTTGCCACTCTGCAGCAGCGATCGATTGCCCATTGGCAACCCAGGGCCTACCCAAAACTAGGCTCTGGGCTCGGGGTCAGTGAATTAGAACATGTAGTGCCGATGAGCCAGAGCAAGAGCTTTAATTTCTCCTGAAACCCCGCTCGATGGAATTTCGACAATATCTCCGATGAAACCCAACGAGAGAGACTCCGGACAATGATAGCTTGATTCATCCATCGGCTAGATTCCCCTCCAATGACTGCATGGGAATTGGACAATGTTCGGATACAGTTGTTTAGCTCCGTCACCACGATCAAGGAGGGCGATGGAGCAACCCACTCATATCGTCCTTCATGGTCATGATGCCAAGGCGATCCAACTCTCCTTGCCTCATCGAATACAGATGGACTCGATGCAGAGAAATTTACCATTGATTAGTGAAGCTTGATTCAATCCGGTGAAACAGAACACCGAAGATCGGGGAAGAAGATGTCCGGCACACGAATAGTAAAGCAGGAGGAAGACACGGAAAACAGGACACGAAAAATTCCAGATACGTCTCTCCGAAGTTTACTTTCACTTCCTTTCAGAAAGTCATTGCAGGTAAAAACTCTACTTTTTTATTAAAATAAAAAAAATGTATTTCATAAAATTTTTTTTTTTTTTAAAAAGAAAGAAACGAAAAAAAGAAAGCGTGTGTTAAAGGTGGAGGAGGGTTTTGCGGACAAATCTTCTAGCTGGCCTCTTAAATGTGTCTTTTTTTTTTTTTTTTCCTTCTCGCGGCCACTTAATTGGATTGCACCAGCTCAATGGCCACGTGTATAACGTTATAAGCTTGCGCGTGTTTCTTGCGTACCAGCCATCATCACTGGCTGATTCCATTGACGCTTCTTTACAGAACATTTTATTTGACTTCCTTCCGATGGAAGTCTAAACTCTAAACTCTCGTGCACGTCACTTTGCGCGAGTTGAGTGCTGAGAGAGAGAGAGAGAGAGAGAGAGAGAGAGAGAGAGGCCTTTGGTCATCGGTTGTTGTCATTAGAACTAGAAGCCACCCACCCACCATGCGTGCCACATGACGCATATTTAAATAATAATTCATAGAGCCCAATTCCATAGCCATGCTTCTTCCTTAATCTAGAGACCCACGGTATACCCTCCAGATGATTTGGCTTTTAGTCTCTTGGAAAATTAAACGTTGGCTGAGATTGTGACCTGTTAACCATACAAGTACACCAATGAACAGAACTATATAATATAATATAAAACAATACGTAATAGCTCGATCACGTTTCAAACAAGGCTGCTTTCCATGTTGTTAATTAGCAGTCTCTCGATGGTCTCTTAACTTTTTTTTTTTTTTTTAATTCTTCTTTCTTCATCCACCTCTTCATCTCAATGTTAATCTACTATGATCATATATATATAAGAGAATAGAATTTTTTTTTTCAAAATAAAAAGAAAAAAAAATTACAATGGCAATGAAGTGGGAAGCAATTCCCATCCACGTACATTCTCACCAGTCACTTCATTCTATCTCAATAAACTAATTTTGAATCCATATTTTCACTCCATAAAAAATAATAAATTTTGATCTCACCCCATTTGCCTTGTATCCTTATTCCTATCTTATTCCTTTCTTTTTATATATATATATATATATATATATATAATAAAAAATTATAAAATCAATAATGCAACTAAAAAAATTTCTGATATTAATAAATTTAATATTCATCTCTTAACTTTGTATTTATAACTAACATAATTAAAAGTTTAAATTAATATGTATAAGAATAATTTGTATAAATGAAAGCATATAAGAATATTGTAACATGTAAATATAGAGTTGACAAGGTAGAAATAGAATAGAATAAAATGAAATGAGATGAAAGTATGTTTATTTTTCTTCTTATCTCATAATCTTGCTCGTGCTTGTCAGCAGAAATAAACTAATTTTTCTATTTCTGTCTCAATGGAGAAAAGGAGGGGAGAGAATGCAGTAACTGAAACATCTAAGTCGGTGCCCGGCATCACCATCACCATCACCATCATCATGAGAAGAACATCGCCGGGTATAAAAAATTATTATACAACCAGTCCTCAGATCACGATCAGGAGCAGGAGGGGAGCACCGCTAATTGGATGGAGTTAGAGTTGATCCACACCGTCAGGACCTTCTGATCACCTCCACGGGCTGTGATCGTCCCACCTGTGGGTCCACCGAAGAGTACTTTGGTGGCCTCCACAGCCTGTTCGATCCATGGGGCAGCTCATCAGAGGATACGGCCCATCTTGGCCATCCATCGATCTAGATGAAGCGCCCGCGCCCACTCATTGGGTGCACCCCCGCCCCAATGGTGGATATGTCAGACAGTTGGTGGACCAATTGTCGACTGGATCACGCTTCATCATGACAAAATAGACTTCGTTGTAGGCCACGCTTCATCATCTCAGTTGACCTTTGACTACTATTCTCTTATCGAATTGAGAAATTTCTTTTTTTTTTCAAAAAAGTAATTAAAATTATTATTATTTTTTTGCTTTAAATCATATCTAATTTGTATGATAATCTAAATTTCTTTTCCGAAGAAAAATGGATGGATTAATATTGCATATTGTTCACCTGAGAGGGTTAGACTACGTATATTATAATTTTTATGGGATTAAGTAAATAAAAAGGAAAGAATATTTGAAGTTATCATAATTTTTTTTTTTTTTTGATTGGACTGATTGTCCCTTGATGCCGAGTTTATGTAGAGCACAACCATCAAAAATATATTTGTATAATGGACAATCTTATTTTCTTATTTATTTATTTAAATAAACATTGTCAAAATTATATTTTTGATTTATGATATGCCTTTATAATAGTGAATTAATTATAGAAAGTTTTGTCATATTGAATGAACGAGGTTTATGGTGTATTATTTAATAATTTCATATCAAAATGATAAGTATAAGTTAGAGCTATGTGTTTAAGCTATTTCTTTGTTCAATTATTTTATTATATTTTTAAACTCAAATATTATTGGTGCTAATTTCCATTAAAGCAAAAATGCATCATAGTAAAATTATATATAATGTAAAGGGTAGCATAATTTAATTACTTACTAACATTGCAAGCTCTATGCAATAATTTAGCACTCATCAATATTAAAAATAATTAAAATTATATTTTAATCAATAAAAAAATATTTTTTGAATTTAATTTTTCTTGATAAACAAAAAATTCCCTTCCATCCTTTTTTTTTTTTTTTTTTTTTCCGTTCTAACAAGTCATGACTTAAAGAAGGCAAATTATTTTTTTCCTTTTTTTCCATCTTTTGAAAAAAAATTAAAAAATTTCCTTGTCATCCAGCCACCTCTTTTACTGCACTGAGAAGCATTTCTCTTCTTGCCATCGCCACCTACCGCTGATAACTCCTCTTCTCCACCGCCCCTCTCTCTTTCTATGTCCCATTCCCCTTCCCCTTTACAAACCGTGCAAGGCGCCTCCTTTCTTCTCCTCACAGTAGGGTTAGGGTTTCGGCGGAGGAGCTACTCCGTCCTCAGAGAGCTCCTCCCCAGCTCAGATCCGAGGCGTCTCGGGCTCCCCACCGATCATTTAGATCCTTCTTCCGGCTGTCGCCATCCCCGGGATCTAATATCGGGCAATGGGGCCGTAGCTCCTGGCTTCCGGCGGGCGTCGGTTCTTGGGTTACGGGGTTCCGTTCTGGGGGAGCGGGTGCGAGGAGAAGAGCGGGGCGGAGAGAAAGGTCGAGTCTTGCTGGAGATCTGAGAATTTTAGGTACGAAAGAGTGGGATTTTTGCCCTTTCACTTTGATGCGGTGGTTGTTTGTCTTCGTTGTCTTAAAAGTGACTGCAATGTGGCCTTGATTTGATGCGAGAAATCGAATGTGATTGCAAAAGAGTTTTTTTTTTTTCTTGTTTCTCTCCATTCCCTCTTAGGATAGATTGGTATTGTATGAAGGAAATTGGATTTCAGTCATATAGATTTCTGCCTCCCTGTTTGTTTTGTTTTGTTAATAGATGTCATAATGTCGTAATTCGGTGAAGTCATGCGTGATTTACTTGCTGAATTATTGCGATGGGGGGAGAGATTTTAGATATGCGGCATTTGAGAAAATTCTATTGTATAAGACAATGTTTAGGTGTTTTCTTTTATTTATCCCTCTACTTGGTCCTATTTGGACAGCTTTTCTTGGATTTGATAGGATTAGGAACACATAATTCAATATGGTGTATTATTCTTGATCGCGTTAATTTGTTGTTTTCGAAGTATTGCTTTTGGATTTTATATTGTTTTGAGATTGTTATTGCTTCTGTTATAAATTGCTTGGATAGTTTGATGAGTGAAAATAGAGAAGCTACAAGGATCTCAGCTTGATATTTTCCTTTATCTGCATGTTGTATTATTTCAAATTTACTGTCTTTACAGCAATATTGGCAGATTTTTTTTATTATTATTTTTGGGCTCTGTGGGCATCTATTTTGCTTCCAATGAATTGACTACATGTGCAAACATGAATGACAGTGATAGATGAACTAAATGTTGACGTTTTGTTTTGTTGTTTTCATGTTTTCTATGGGCATCTACTTGTGAGATAGCATTCTTTCTGCAGCAAAGAAATAATCAGTGATTGACTTATGGTTTCTATTTGGATATGTGCAACATAAATCTAAAGATGCACCTACACAGAAGAGTGACTTGATAGAAGAAAAAAAAAAAGGTAGGGATAGATCAAAATCATATGAAAGAAAGTGATAAATAGAGATTTAGAATTTTTGCATCTTACAAAAAAAAAAAAAGACTTAGAATAGAGCTGAATGAAGAAAAAGGATTCAGATCTCAACTAATTTGGGATTAAGTCTTTATTGTTGTTGTTGTTGTTGGTGGTGGTGGTGGTGGTGGTTTTTCTTTTTCAATGATGTACCATGTAAACTTTATATATTTTATATGCACTTTGCATGTTTCTATCTCTAGTATGATGTGGATGGGCAGGTTTCTTTTTATAAAAGTTATGCTGATTCATATCCAGTTAACATCAGCTACAGTAGTTCTTGCCAACAATAGACTTGTACAGATCCAGTTAATATCAGCTACAATAGTTCTTACCAGCAATAGACTTGTTTAAGTCAGTCATTTTCCTTTAGAAAAAGAAATAGCAAGTGACATGTTTCCATTCCTGTACTTATATGCATGTCTATGCAGTCATGTGCATGTTTGCCTTTCTTGTCCTTGATAATTTTCTCTTATTGTTTTCTCTGCTTAACTGGAGCTAGAATATATAAGGATATGTTATCAGAATGACTAGAATTTTGACTAGTTTGTACCAAATGCTGTAGCTTAGACTATTCTGGAATTCACTTGCTGATGATAACAAAATAGCGATGGTTTTACCATTTTCTCTCATAACATCTATTCTATGTTTTTGATTCATGGTCAACTGCATTTAAAGTTTGTCTGTTACAGCTTGATTAAATTTTGGATGCATATGCTTTTGTATGTATTATGGAGTTATCGTTGATCTTGTGTTTTCTTCCACCAACATAAAAAAAATTCCTTATCCTTCATTCCATTCCTTCTTTTGTAGGAATTTTGCCATTGAAAATATGTCGTCATCCTCTCTGAAAGGACAGCTATATGGGAAAACTTTTCTCTTTGGTCTTAAGTTATGGGTTGTAATTGCAATTGGTGTTGGGGCCTTCATATTGGGTGTTCTTTCTGTCCTAGTTATATGTCTTAATGCTCGGAGTCGAAGGAGGTTAAGAAGGGCTTCCAATAACCTCCCTATAACCCAAATCCCTTCAGTTTCAAAGGAAATCAAGGAAGTGAGGGTGGAGCAAGTCTCAGCTAATGACTATGTTGCTCATGATGGGATTCTGCTCGCAATTCATGACAAATCCAGTGAAAAGGAATCAGATAAAGTGATGGTTCATTTGGGTTTGGGTAAATCGAGACATGCGGATGAAAACAGTAATTCAGGCTCATTTCATTATGTCGAGAAAGATTGTGGCTCCCAATCTGGTGAAGAAGGAAATTCAGGGACAGTTGCTGTTTACAGACAATCTTCTTACCCGATAACTGCCCCTTCTCCTTTGACAGGTCTCCCAGAATTTTCTCACCTTGGCTGGGGCCACTGGTTTACTCTGAGGGATTTAGAACTTGCAACCAATAGATTTTCAAGAGAAAACGTGCTCGGGGAGGGTGGCTATGGTGTTGTTTATCGTGGTCAACTTATCAATGGTACTTCAGTAGCTGTCAAGAAGCTTCTCAATAATCTGTAAGCTTCCTACATGTTTTGATTTAATAACTTTCAATATGATTACATATAATATGTTAGTACTTTTTTCATAAATAACAAGACAATCTCTAATATGCATCCATCTTTTACCTTTTCTGGCTCTTAGTGGGCAAGCTGAGAAGGAATTTAGAGTGGAAGTTGAGGCTATTGGTCATGTCCGCCACAAGAATTTAGTTCGCCTTTTGGGATATTGTGTGGAGGGTACTCAGAGGTAAGCTACCTTCCTAATTTTTAGCTTTTTCTCCTGCAGCTTTTGGTGTTATGAACTATTCAAACCCAAGAAGGGATCACAAATATTAGGCACAAGACGTTAACAGCATGTGGATTCTTGGTTTTCTGATTCTTCTTTTTATTAATTCCTTTGTGTTATTAGTTAAGACTGTATTCCTGCTGTTTATGCTCCTACTATTTTGTTATGCTAGTAATGGTCAGATATTATATTTTCACATCAATTGTGATCATCAAGATCTCTTTGTACATGAGCTTTAAGATCACTGAGACAACTTTTTTCAATGCATTTTTGAAATATCCAGGATGCTGGTATATGAATATGTCAATAATGGAAATCTAGAACAATGGCTTCATGGAGCTATGCGCCAGCATGGTTCTCTTACTTGGGGAGCCCGTATAAAGATCCTCCTGGGCACAGCTAAGGCGTGAGTTGATATTGTTTCGAAGAATATGAATTAATTTTTTGCTGCTGCTGTGCTGTTATTGTTCTTGTTGTTAAGTTGATATCATCTTTTTTTTTTCTTTTCGGTGATTTTTGTAGGACATATACACTTATTTCTCTATCCAGTAAATTTTGAAAGCCTATTCTCAATATTTTGTTTACCAAACCCTTTTTTTTCTAGGCTTTCAATTGCATTTGCTTTAAATTTAGTATCTAATATTTGACTTAATTTGGTATCCATCTTGCAAGTTTCATAATATTTTCTCATGTTTAACTTGTAACCAATTTTCTCCTTTAACCACGGCCAATTAAAATTTATCATGTGTCTGCAGTCTTGCTTATTTACATGAGGCCATTGAACCAAAAGTAGTGCACCGAGACATCAAATCCAGTAATATATTGATTGATGATGATTTCAATGCCAAAGTATCAGATTTTGGTTTAGCCAAGCTGCTTGGTGCTGGTAAAAGTCATATCACTACCCGAGTTATGGGGACCTTTGGGTAGGTTTTCTGTCCATCCTACAACACAGGTTCTTACCATGTCTTTCTTAGTTAATAGAAAATCGATGCAATAAGAAAGTCAATTTCATGACTCACCTTCATATATTTCTTCTTTGTGCAGTTATGTAGCACCAGAATATGCAAATACTGGACTTCTAAATGAAAAGAGTGACATTTATAGCTTCGGGGTTGTTCTGCTAGAGGCAATCACAGGGAGAGATCCTGTGGATTATGGCCGCCCTGCAAATGAGGTGCTAATGAACTAGCTGTTTATTTTCTCCTTTAGTTTCATACGTAGAGGTTAAAATGATTGGTTCAGCATCGTTGCCATCTGCTAAGTTTGCATCCAATCAATCTTAGTTACTTTCATAGATTGTACAACAAGACAACAAATTTTTTCCTAAAAATCTTTTTTTTCCAAAAGAGCTTTTTTCCCATCAAATTTGCATACTTATTTGCCTGTGTTTTTTTAAAAAAATAATAATTATAACGAAGTTTAGAAAAAATATGTCACCACAGGCAAGGCCAAGAAGTTTTTTAACATTGTCTTGTTAAGGTTCATAGAGATTCATTTTGCTCCATCCAGGGTTTCTAAGACTAGAATTTCACATTATAAGCAATTTTGCTCAACTGCTGCTTTACTTTGCTTTACTTATTTAGCAAAGTAGGAGTTGATCTCTATGCATGTCTGATCTGTCCCTTGTTTACTGTAACTTTGATGATACGGGATTTAGAACACTTAGTGATTGCTATTTTTTATTCATCATGGATATTATTTTCCCGTAAAAGCATTCATATCTACTTTACAAAGCCAGTTCATCTAATAATAATTGTTTCTTGTTCGTTCTGTGTTTGATGAGTCAGTTTGAGTTTGTGCGCATGTACTTGCAGATACATACAGTTTGAGAATATTAGTTATTTCTCAAGACAACTCTCATAATCATTACAAGTTGGAGACTCTCGTTTGCCATTTGGTTTTTCTGCATGCTTGAACGTGACTGGGTTCTTCTTTATAAAGAGAAGTCTCCTACACATGTTTCATGTTGGCTTGGGCAAACATTTCACTCAAAGAAAGACTTGGAGAAAAACATATTGTTTATTAACAACAGATGTAATAGCAAGTGCCATGTAACAACTGAAATGACTCCCTCCAACCCTTAAGAATTTTTACTTCAGTCATGGCTTATGCAAACTTAACCCTTATAAAAATACCAAGAAGGGACACTTTAAAAGAAGATATTTTTACATGCTTTAGATATATAGAAAGTTAGTAGCTTGGGTAGAACCCGTTGTGGTATGTCTTTTTTATATGTATGCATGCATGCAAAACTGGAACCGATGAGGATGATTGCATGTTAAGGGTTTAGGTAACGTTCATCGAAGCAGGCTCTCTTACTCTGTGTATGTGCATGCATGCGCACGTGTGCATTTGCACACGTGTGTGTTTTGGGGGAAGGGGGCTTAGTTGTATGAATGTTTGAGGTATAAGCTTTAAGCGCATAATTTTTTTTTTTTTTGACTGTAGGCCTTTTTTTTGTGAAACTTAACTGTAGGCTTTGGTGCACAAGTTATGATCTGAATACAGAATGTGATCATTATTTGCTTCTAAGGCATGTAGGAATATTTGTTATATGGGTTTGATTTAGTTAGAGTTGAGTACAACATGTAACAGCATATGAATAAAAGATTGATTCCTGTAATGATGTGGCTTTGCTGCAGAGTGAGGGATTTTTTTTGTGCGTAAGAGATGGACCAGAGTTATCTTCATAATTGATAGGAAGAGAAATAAGCTTGTGATGGAGATTAGGACCTTACAATAGAATGGACCATCAGTTTTTTTTTTTTCTAATAACAACGATAACACTGGCAGAGGTTAATATGTAAGATGTCTAATCACTCTTTGTATTCGGAAATCATAAAATGTTTAGGCCAAAGTAGACTGGTTTTCCACATTGATGTGAATATGGTACAGTACTAGGTATCTAATTTTGAGACTGTTCTCTGGGTGGATTCGTTTTTAATAAGCTTTTGTGGTACTGAGGTAATAATTAAGCATGTGGTGTGTAATGTCTTGCACTGTTTTGTGTAAATCCCATGCACATCATTTATATGTGTCTAGCTAAGCCTTTAAAGATATGTAGCATGTTTGTATCTTTAAATGTACCCACTCTATGGAAATTCATGTTTCTTCTATGACAGCGGTTCCCTCACTGTGGTGAGTCATCCGACTTCTTAAAGTTCTGTGACATAATGGCATAGCTGCATCCTTTGTCTCAAAATTACACACATATATATATATATATATATATATATATATATATATATATATATATAAAGTTTGTGCTTTTCATATGTTCCATGCAAGCTAAAATATTTGGAATGCATTTTCTCATGGTGTTTGCAGGTGAATCTAGTTGATTGGCTTAAAATGATGGTCGGCAGCAGGCGTTCAGAGGAAGTGGTGGATCCAAGCATAGAGACAAGGCCATCTACCAGAGCTCTCAAACGTGCCTTATTGACGGCCCTAAGATGTGTTGATCCAGATGCAGAGAAGAGACCAAAGATGGGTCAGGTTGTTCGGATGCTGGAATCTGATGAGCCAATGCCACGCGAGGTTTGAGTTCTGATGTCTTATACTAATCACAACTTAGTTCACATATAAACTATGGTGGTGGCTGATAAGGCCATCATCTATGTAAATTTGATAGTGTGGCACTAACGTTTCTTGTTCCAATTGGTAATTATTGTGTGGATATCAACCAAAGATTAATTTAGCATAATGTCAGGGATTGGTGGAAGAAGAGATAAAAGCCTTACTTTTTCTTGGGTGATGGTTAAAATGTTTGAAACCCACTTTATCTTAGTCTTTGGAAAAGGCCAGAATGATTATTGCTGAATTAAAACAACAACAGAACAATGATCAAGTTGAAAATACATATGTAATTTTATACTTTAATATAGGTTAAAATGTTATGGAACAATACATTGACATTCTTCATTGGGCGTAAGTGTCTAGAGTCATGGTTACAAAAATCAGGCGAGACCAGAGCAGCTGCGTTGACTGGAAAACCAGTGAAGCGGACCCTTGGTTGGTCCGGTTTCTTATGAGGACCGGAACTTCGGTTGGACTGGTTGAAAGTGCCAACCAAGTGGGGTTTTGGGAAAAAAACTGGTGAACCAAGTGATCCAAACTGGGTCAATCATACCCTATCCAAAAAGATTTTAACGCTGGAATTCAGTCCCCTGCCTAAAACTGCATGAGCCACTCAACCATCAGGATGGAATTTTGTTTTATTTTACTATAATACTTCAAAAATATATGTAACACTTTTTTCATGAACATTACCATTTTTAACAATCAATTAAAAAAGAGCATCTGATGCACAATGTTTTCCCTGTTGTGAGGTCTAGGGAGGATCAGATGTTCAATCTTACCCTTGTGTGTGAAGGATCTGGTTTTGTGCTTTGAACCTGTGACATTTAGGTCAATGGAGCAATTTTACTGTTATAGCAGTGCCCACCCTCATGTTGTATTATCATTTTTTACCATAAAGAGGCCTGGAAAAAGTCGGACGTACACATTATCCTACATATAGAGAGATTGTTTCTATATTTCAAAACTATGACACTAATGGAGCAACCCTACTATTGCACCACAACCTCGTGTAATGGAAAGGTTGTTCCATTGGCACGATAGTAAGGTTGCTCCATCATGACTTAAATGTCATTGATTTGAAACTATAAACAGCTTCTTTATATGGATGGGTATATATGACCTTTTCTACACTTTGCACTAGAGAAAGCCTTGTGCATTGAGACATACTTTCTCTTTGATATAAAAATTCAAAAAAAAAGTATAAAAAAGTATACTTCATTTTATATGTATGGATATTTTCAAAACCTTACTAAGATAATTTACAAAATCAATAAGTTCTATAGTTCTGTACACACAAAATTAATTATTGTCATACAAAACCAAAAAAAAAAAATCCATTTAATTCTTTTTGATATTTTGAAAACTTCATTTCTAAATATTTTCTGCATTATATAGAAATTTTTTTTTTAAAAAAAAAGGATGACTCATGATTATTTTCTATTTGCTATAACTAAAAATTACTGTAAAATATGGACTAATGTAATTTAAAGAATAATATTTAAAATAAAAATTTATCACTAACTATGCATATAATAATAATAATAAAATAACAATTTTTGATATTTTAGTTTGATAAATATTTTTAATTAGAACCCAGTCCAACTGACTGAGCTAGTGGTCAGATAACTGAACTGGTGATCTGGTCCCTTGACTGGGTCAGTCTCCGGTCCTGTTCGAGTTATTCATGAGTTCGAGCAAGCATTTAATTAAAACAGCTCAGTGATTTGCTGCAATGTTTTGGACGACTCCAACTAGAGGATAAATTTGGCAATAAGCTTATAATGCAACATGCTGATGGGTAAATGTGGCCACTTGGAGGATGCATCAGCACTAAACTATGTTAATGTATTTCACAGAATTGTCCCAAGAGAGATTCCACCACATGCAGCTCAGACGGCTGTCTATTGTGTGTTGATTTGTTTTTAAATGAGCTGGGCAGTCATATCTATGTTAAATATTTTAAAATCTATTTTTAAGAAAAAAAAGATGAATTTTAAAATACAGTGCTTGCATGTCAAGTAATTTGCCTTAGTCTGCTGACTTTGCTCAACAATGTATGCGTTGAATCTGTCCAATTATCCAAATGTAAATCTTGTTCCATGCAACTAAAGTTCAGTATGTATCTCTTTAGTTTTAAGCTATATAAAGGTTTGTCCTGAAATTTACCTGCAGTGTTTACTGTGATCTGCATCTGATACCTTGCCTACAGCCCTGTCGATTAGAAATCTTCATGGATCTTGATGTATCTGATAAATGACTAGAACCATCTAATTTCAGTTTATATGATATGTTCTGTTAACTGCATGATGCTTTTCTTGTAACTCACTTTGGAATGAGCTGGAAGGCATTGTTCCGGTTATAGTATTGTTGTGGTGTCATGAATAATCTGAATAAACCTTCAGAAAAAAAAAAAAAGAATAATCTGAATAAGACCTCTTTAAGACTTTGCAGGATCGAAGGCAACGGCGGAATCGGGCTGGGAGCACAGACGTAGTAGAATCCCAAAGGGAAAGGGAAAATTCTGACACAGATAAAAGTGACAACCCTGATTCAAAGCCCTTTGGCACAGGGGACTGACAATCTTAAACCAAATGAGGTGTCAGGAATTTTGGGAGATGTCTTCATGTCTAATTGATTACATTCTTTAAATCTGCCGCTTTGTGCTGGATCTCTGCAGCTTATCATTCTCCTACTGGTAGATTCCGACTGGAATTCAGATCAAGGGCAGATTGAGAATCCATGTGCTTCCACCTTATTCCATATTTTTCTTGTAGAGAGAATGGTTTTGGTGTATGTATGGTGTTTCAGAATACATGGAATAGTGTGTGTACAGGTTTTAGCTTCATGATGATGAGAGCATTGCTTTGTTTTTCTAAATTGGAGAATTGTTACGTGAATGTGATTGCATCTGAGGAGAATGAAACCACCAATTATATTCAAATATGTTGGAGATTTTCTTTTCCCTTGCTCATGAAATTTGCTAATGTTGGATATATTCCTCTTTAAAACTTGTGGCGGTTCCAGATCTCTGCCCAAACAAAGGATTTCCTCTGATGGTATTTGGCTTCTTCAACCAGCAATATACGTCAATGCACAAATTTCTCAAGATCTCCCGGATTCCGCCGGAGCTTGTTCCTATGGGCTTTGGGTCACTCACTCAGGGAGTATCAGCCAGCCAGATGCTGGTTTAAGGGTGCTGAACCGATCTACACCTTGAGGCTGCCACCTGTCCTTGTAGACCACAACATGATATCACTGCCCAAGGTAAAGTGGATCGATGCACTACTGCTCATGGTAGCAGTGGCGTGACTCATGGTTACTTTAGAACCACATGCTCCAAAATTGTGAGAGTATTTTTCCGAACAACAATGATATGGTCATTTTCTGACCCACAAGGTTGCAACCAATGGTGCCCAGCAGCATGGTAATTTGCAAGCTCATCTCCATTTCAAGCTAGACCATATACCATCAACCAATTCATTCATCCCTTCATCCGATATGGGCGCTCTATATAATCAATATATATATATATACACTTCGGCTCTCTCTTTATAGCTTCTAAACTTTTGCCTCCCACCTTTTTGGATATGGGAGTCTCTTACCTTGCTGGATTAGTTATCACTACAAGTTGAGCTTATCATTTATTTCTTCATCTTTATAATCCAACATTATTATATTAGTACCTTTTGTAAGAATAAAATGAGTCATGCTATCTCAATCCAGCAAGAAGGTCCCCGTCAATAATAATGACTTCACAGGTAGTGACATTACCTAATTTGCTCAACCCTAGCAATATTAAGTGGACGCTCACTACATTGGATAAGATATTAGTCCCCCAACAAGTGCAACCATAGGAGCAAGAGTTGCAGCTAGCACCTTCGTATAGGAACATTGGGAGGCCAATCCTACAAGAACTTCGAGGGTAAAGGCTCGTGAGAATGATGCCCACCAAATGGCCGAGGAGGCTAACGTCATGGAGTCACTTCTTCTAAGGGAGTTAAACCATAAGATCCTGGCTTGAGAGTATAGCTTCACATCATAAGCAAGCGTCTCGATGTTGCAATGCAACAGATCCAGAAGAGATCAAGCCCTCAAGACGATCTTGACCTCAAGGTTGAACCTCCGTTTATGGAGGAAGTTGCACAAAAACCGCTCCTATAAAAGTTCAAGATGCTTCAGTTGGAGTAGGACGATGGCTCAGACCACTTCAAATACCATCCATCGAAAGATTTGCAAATGAGAAAGTTGACAGGATACCTAGAGATTATCCAAAGCCCCAAAATAGTAGTAGAAAAGCTTCATGGCAGGCAAGATGAGAGCATACCTAGAGAAAATACATTATTGAAGAAGAAAAAGTTGAAGACCTAAAGCACCCGGTAGAACATGGAAGGAGAACTAAATAAAAAAAAATGATCGGATATTTTTGAAGAAGCGTGCCATAATCACCTAAGGAGTGGTAAAGACCCATAAAACCAAGAAGTGATGCATGCATAAAATGCATTTGATATCATATAATTATAGCACAAATGCCGCATCGAGAATCAAGGAGATGTTGATATGGTGGTATAACTGTGCATGACGATCGAAGAAGTTTAGGTACTCATCTCCCCAACACCATCAGCATTTCAAAAGTAAGAGATTTGACGCTTCTCACACTTCGTGGCCTTGACTCCAATTAATACACGAGCCCGTTCCAAGCATGAGCATCCAAAAACTCAAGTAAATTGCTTCAACTTCAGGAGTGGAGGGTAAGAATGTAGTGACATTACCCATGGCAATGACACACGATTGCATTAAAACCATATCTTCCAGGATGCTGAGATGGGACGTACCCAAACAATAACTGGGACGACCAACCCCTGACCCATAAGGCCACCTATACTTCATGGTAAATGCGTCCCATGACACTTGTTGGCATGGGTACGTGTAGGCTATGCTCATACCAGGCACACGCTACGTACTGCAGCAACTCCGTGAAACAACGCCATCCCATCACCAAGTACGAATATACAACTCAACTAACTTAATTCATCTAAACCTTTTTTCCAACTATATGAATATGCTTAATTCATTTTATTTTTTTCTCGGAACCAAATTGATATTTAAATTATAAATAAATTTAAAACATGAATCTAATAAATCACCAAGTATGAATATCTAACTGAAAAAAAAAAAAAACTTCCAGTTCTATCCTTTAAACATTTGTCTTTACCTTCTTCCCAAACTGACTTAAATAAATAAATTAAAAAAAAAAAAACCCTTTGCAAACAACCTCCAACATACCTCACATCCTTTTTTTTTTTTTTTTTTTTATAAAGATTCAAACACATGATTCATACCTTGCGGAATTAATTGTTACCTTAGTCCTTAGCTCATCATCCATTTCACCATGCTTGTTGTGCTTAGGATACCCTAACCAAAGTATGATGCTATGTCAGCTCTGAGGCATCACATTAACAAGGCATGCATTATTACATCCATGGACCTTTATGATTGAATCACTTGCTTTCTACTAAACATCTTACGGATGCCTATAAAAATATAGCTTGTAAACCTACGCTTGAATCACCTGATTCATACCAAATATGATGTAGATCGGAGTCCAACCTCTCAGTTTTCTCCCTCCCTTTTAAGAAACAACAACAACAATAAGCAGTTGAGCTTCAAGATGATGCCACGTTGTATCATTCTTCATTGCGCATAAATCATCAACTAGACACCACCACTGCATCTCAAGGTATCCAAACACGAACACATAAACGAAACCGAAATCAGCAATAGATATAATTTTGTATCCAATCATCCTATACTTAATCGACTAATTTCAGTTTCAATGGCGACCATAACAACGTAGAAGCAGTCAGGAAACAGGCTACAGAATTAGCTTCGATGACAATGCCCATGTTTGGCAGCAAACGAGCTCCACACACAGAGTTCTGCTCTGAGCCAGTAGCAAGAATGGGAAGAATTGGTTTCACGGTCCTGGTGACCTACCAGAGGGGCCGGACCGAGTATTTAAGAGAGGCTGGAGAGCTTTGACAACAATGCTCATGTTTGGCCGAAAATCAGCTTCATACTGCACACACAAGGCAGCTACTGCAGCCAACTGTTTCCAACATGACAAAAGGAGGGAAAAACAATAAACAATGAGAAATAGAATATCTGCATTAAATATTTACTGCCTATGAATAATCATATAAAATATTACTTGAAGTAGTCATTATTTACAAATCAAAACAGTCTATCTGATCGCTTGCATCCATGATCTGATTAGAAACCTGGAAAGAATAACAACTCTGTATTTTTGAATAATAATAAAATGCAGTTTCCTCACAGAAAAGAATGCGATCAGTATAGTGTGCTAATTATTTGCTGTATTTATGATTGCAATGCTAGTGGTAGTCAGCATGCATCTGAACATTGAGCTTGCACCTCCTTGAAGGTTGGAACTTAAGACTACCCAACTTAGATGTGACAGCACTTAAAATAAACGTCTTTGCAGTTGATGCCACAAAGGAGTTTTCAAGATTTATATCATCACTGACAAGCTCGCCAGCAGTCCTGTTCTGTGAGGACCTACTTTTAAAAAGGTGGCCTTTAACTGCCAATGGTTTAATGCTAGCAACTGATAGGTTGAATAACAAAATCTTAACAAAACTGGGACTTGTTTCAAATGCATATGAATAGATTATTTTAACAGTCCAACTACAAAATACCCAGCAGAATAGAAAGAAGAAAAATAGAAAATACTTGAAAGAAATTCATTAGATATTTATATAGGCAGGAACAAACCTCCAGAATGTAAGAGCTGTATGGAATCTCATAAATTACCTTCGCAACGGCCTTGGGAGGGTAGTCTCCCCCTAGCCTTCCATCTACACATTGCTTTACTTTATTTTCACTAAGTCTTGGTGTTGCCTGCACATGATCAACATGTTTACTAGTATGTGATTTAGAAAAAAAGTTATTCATCACTCATACCATGAGAAACAAAAGAATAAAGCAGGAAACTTTGGAAACAACAAAACATATATGATGCAACTAAGGAAAGAGGAGTAAATGCATACCCATGTCACAAGACTCTGCTGGCCTCGTGGTAGCGTATGATCTACAGGTTTACGACCAGTCAAAAGCTCCAACAGAACAACACCAAAGCTGTAAACATCACTCTTGGAACTAAGCTGTCCTGTCATTGCATACCTGCAACCCAAGGCAGGAAAAAAAAAAAGTTGAAGGCATCTAAAACACTCCATGAATCCGACACACAATCAAGGGTTGATAAAGGAAGGGGAATAATTTTATGTGATCTGGAACATTCACTCAAGATATGGAAAAAGCTTACTCTGGAGCATGATAACCAAAGGTTCCAAGAACACGAGTAGAGTGAAGACGTGCTGCCATGTCAGGTGCTTGATTTGAAAGATCAAAATCAGCTATTTTCGCAACATGATCACCAAAGAGAAGTATATTGCTGGACTTAATGTCACGATGAATAACACGAGGTTGAGCTTTCTCATGTAGGTATTCAAGTCCTCTCGCAACTCCTACGGCAATTTTCACCCGCAGTGCCCATGACAAAACTGGACCTGGTTGTGCTCCTTTAACACCTTTCCGCCCTGCATTAGTGAATCATGCATTATGCTGCTTGTATTGTTGATTAGAACATGTTGGCATTAATTCAACCCAAATATAGTAGACGAACATCTTAACAGATAGATCTCCTCAAATAATAATGAAATTTAGTCGCATTCATGGTCTTCATAATTCAGTGTGATAAATTCTTTAGATATACCTTTAGATATGGCTGAAGAATGAAATTTGCAACTGGCAACAATACCCAATCAAGCAAATGTTTAGGTCAGTTACTTTAAAATCAGTGTGCAAAAAATGCATACAAAAGCAACACCTGTGTGCTTGAAAACAATATGCATTTTGGCACTTGTTGCACTACGTTACACCATGGCATCTATACAAATGCAGAGCAGACCAAGCAAGAAAGGTTTATATTAATCTGACACTCAGTTACAGAACAGCAATACAATGGGGCATGGAATTAGGGAATCCCAACTTCACACTCCTCTGCTCCTAAGTGGAAATCCACTATCCAATGAAGCATTTCAAAAGTGTACTTTTCAAACTAAAGATGGTGCAAATATTTGAGTCATGGAATGTCCTTTATTGTCTGCTTAATACATAATGCAAAAGTCTCATATAATGTTCCAAGGCAAGGCTTAGTGATGTTAACTAAAAACTAGAGGTCCAGATTCCTTTTTAAGGGCCATCAGAATCTAGCATGTCTAAGAAAAATGAAAACCCTTGAGATGGCACTACCAAGTCAATAGTCCTAAGTCTACAATTTTGTTTCCAGTGAAGTTTGAATGAAACAAAGTCCAAGGGCCTCCTTTGACTCAGTCAGTCAGATTGTTGTATCCTATGGGCTCTAATGAAATCATGTGGGTTGTTTTATAATCCTTCTATATAATTCTTCTGATTGTATTGTTACAGCGGTGCATGTAAAATTGTTGCAAGTGAAAGAATTTAAGTCAACGATAGAGATTGAGGATGACAAGACAATAATGAAGAATCAACAATTTGTTTGACTGATAGCTAGATGCAAAAATAGAATAAATTAAAGCCAGAAGAACTATGTTCTCAATCTTCTATCGAGAACAATGCCGAGCTCTAAAGATTGTGGATATGTTGATGAATCCCAAACTAATGCTTATAATAAGCAACGCCAAAATCATGAGAACACAAGGAATAGAGATCAGTCAATGTTGTCGGTTTAAACTTTCCCCTCATGAACCGTTGATGTTGTAGTGCTTATTTGAATATCTAGGACTAAAAAACATTAAACTAGCAAACTGATCACTATCAAATTGAGGTGAACTTAGATACTATTTAACATAGTGTAAAGATTGAAAGGCGAGTTGAACAACAAAATTGAATTCAAAGAAACAATTTGGATTGTAAAACCCTTTGTTGATGAAGAAAATTCTCACAAAGTTTTATTAATATCTCAAAACCATTTTCCACAATAAATTAGAGGAATGTATATAAACTGCAACTCTAATCCTAATTTGGATATTAAACCCAAATTATATTAGCTATAGAATTAACGTAATAAAATATTATACCATGAATAGGACTCGATAATAAGAAAGTATGCAAAATCATACTAGGAATAGGACACGATAAGTATGCAAAATCATAGTAGGAATAGAACTTAATAACAGAAAAATATGCTAGAATTATTTTGGTGCAAATACATAAACCTAGTTAAAATATGATACTGCCTCTAATGACATTGTTGAAGTCTTCATATAACAATTCGCTAACTCCTACGAAGTTTGGCATGGTCCCACTGGTCATAATATCTATTTATTGTATCCTGTGCTGCATCACTAATTGAGAAACTTTTTCCATTAATAGAAGATAAACCGTGAGAAAATGCATTTTTAGTGGAGAAAATTTTAAAAAGGCAAAGGAAACTAGCAAGCTCTTTTCAAGAGCTATATCACATCAAATCAAGTACATCTGTTGATCACGGTACCTGTCTAAATGTCTGATCCTTTCAATATCTAAAGAGTCTCTTCTTAGAGAGCCATGTCCAAGTGTCATATAAATATCAATGTTCAAGTGTCACATGTGGATACTTTAAGGTTAACCCGAAGTGTCCAGGTAACATAGTTTAAGCACAAGGGATGAAGTATAGAGCATAATTCATACATTGTTTTAAAAAAGTTGCTAATTCGCTTCATTCTGTAAAAACCTTAAGGTATGTATTGTGAACTCCGACAAGACCGATACCAAGCTTGGGTAAAAGAGGAGGGTTGCACAGGTAATTGATAGCCAGCGTAAAACTCCGTCAGATCCTCTAAAACATAAATCTACAAAATAAAACTATGCAAAGAGCTAGGACGAGAGCAAAGTGGAGGAAGCAGATTCATGTAGCCAACCCTATGTAGTTGGGAAAAGGCTTAGATGAGTTGAATTGAGTATGTATTGTGACAACCAAGTAGTCAAATGCAATGGTAAATGACCCAAACATCCATGGCACGAGAACATTTTGAAATAGATTGTAACCTCATTTAGTAAAAGGTTGAAGGTAAGGCAGTGATTATTTGCCATGCCATGTTAAAGGATCAAGTAGACTATGCTTTCACTAAAACCTTTGGAAGGAGGAGGCTGGTAGTTATTCCAAGACTAACTGCTCTGACATCTATTATAGGAGTGTGGAGCATTTGAAGGTTAATCATTGTAATTATGTGGCTTTCCACTCACAATAAATCATCAAGCACATTATCATTTTTGACATTCAAAATATCAAACTTTAAAGGCCCTCATGCCATTGATGCCACTAATAATGTGCATATGGCTTTGAAATAAGCAATATCATTTCCTGGGGCCATCAACATTTCTACAAGAAATTCCTTTATATATAAGCCAAGTCTCAAAATTCCCATAAAAACCTTAATAGTCCCAAAAGTATGGTGAGAATATCACTTGAAGCATTGAAAAATTAGGAGAATAATTTCATGTCTCCTTGTTATGCAGCTAATTGTGATGTCGTTACATAAAATGATGATGACAAAAGAGCAATATCATTGCTAAACACATGAACCACAAAATATAACAAGAGATTTCAGCTCACACAAACATTCTTCAAAATGTCTCGCATAAAAAATTGTGAATATGCTGGGTGATATCAATTCCCTATTCAAAAACTCTTTCAAGTTTCTAAAGAAACCTTTTGGATGAATGTTGGTCAATAAGCATAGATAATTGGCACTTAGGTTTGTATAAGTTAATTTAAAGATGACACATTAGCCCAAATATGGACCCCCCTTTTCTGATATGGCAAGAAATGTAAAGATGCTTCCTTTATGTTCCTCCTTGGATTCGACTGCATGAGGTTTACTGTCCTTACAACTTATTGCAATTTAAAATCAAGATGAAAATATTATCTTTATTATCACACTCTAAACGACTAAAAAATATCACTCCCAATACAAAATGTCATAGAAATAATTCTGAATATAATTATACATCATTGCTTACCATGCAGGATATCATGAAGGGATCCCATAGTGGCAAACTCATACGCAAGAACACGAAGATTTCCATCAACACAGTAGCCCAGTAACTCTACAACATTTTCATGTTTCAACCTTGACACCATGGACACCTGCAAAGCCCTCCATTAGTGGACATGTGGTTCCAATTTAAAGTATGCAAGATTTCAGGAATGGTTCCCAAACCTCTGCAAGATATTCTTGATCAGGCTGCCTACTGGCATCTAATTTTTTTATGGCCGATTTTTGCCCACTTTTCAGCAAACCATAGTACACCCTAGCATAAGAACCCTCTCCAATTAAAGCTTCATTGCTGAAATTTTTAGTAATTTCCTTTATTTCATCCACAGGAATGGCAGGGACTGCAATAGGCTGCACTTTCACACTTTGAGCACCCCTAGGAGCAGGATCAGAGGCACCATTAGCTCCAACATTACCTACACAATGCATTTCATCACGAAATAATAGGAAGATATCAGACCAGGTATAAAGAAACACATATAAACTATAAACCTTGTGTATGGAAAAAGCT
Organism: Calamus simplicifolius; assembly: GCA_900491605.1. Lineage (NCBI taxonomy): Eukaryota > Viridiplantae > Streptophyta > Magnoliopsida > Arecales > Arecaceae > Calamus > Calamus simplicifolius. Next base: position 216,399 of record UESW01004024.1, read on the forward strand.
AAACCAAGAAACACATCTGTTAGAAATATTTGCAAGAAAATATGGAACAATGCTTACAGAAATAGGCATCTAAATTCATATAAAAAAACTTTAGTTTGACAAGAATAGCAAAGCCTGATGTACAATGCTGACCCTTTCCCTATCAGTTGTAAACTTTTGGGTTAATTGATTAGTTAACAGATTAAACAGAAACTCCAGCAAAAGCATACTTCACAAACAGACCACATAAAAGAGAAAAATAACATTGGAAGTTATAGACATTGATGCACATTTGTAATTTTCATCATTTCCATGAACAATTTAAGAGTGAATAGGAATTAAGGAAATGTTGCATTGAGTAATGAACAAAATTGTGAAATGTTTTCGGCAGATTGCCAACAGTAAATTATGTTGATAACAGGTAAAAATATAGTCCTCATACATCTGTCACTCCAGCTTATTTGAGATCATTTATCAAAGAAAAAAAATCATTATTTGTTATTTTCTCCATCACCATGCATACTTTTATATCATTCTGAACAGGAAAATGAAATCAGTGATGCACAAAGTTGTTAAAGTAAAGCATTAGGCATGCTTTTCCATACCATGCCCCAAAGGATGAAAGAGTAAAGCTAAATGCTTGTCAACAAACCCTATAAAAGTTCCTATCTGTAATGCAATCACCAAATCACTACTCCAGCAGTATCAAATCTATTGATTGATAAATTTCAAGTTTTCATGGTTTTGGCTTAGGTCAGAAGTTTTCATGGTTTTGGTTTGGGTCAGACTTTCATATCCAAAGTGAAATAAATGCCAGGACTGAAGCTCAAAACTTTTAGTTCGTCCTGGCCTTCGGGCTTATAGCATTCTAGGTTAAATGGTCAAAAGAAATTCTTGATCCATCCAAGTCCATATTCCGTAAGTATTTTGACACCAATAAGCAGTGGTACTTTATTTGAGTGCTTCCAGTTGAGACCATGAGGTCAAATAATATCAGCATAGCTTAAATCTTACTACTACACATCCATGGCAATCATGGCAAATGAAAGTACCTGCTGAAGTGCTTGCAGTAAGTGGTCTCCGATGATCAGTTGCTCGATGACTATCACTTCGTCCACAACATGGAAGGCACGACATGATTTGTCTCCCTCGAAGCAACAACCTTCATAAGCCATCAGCTATGTCATCTCCAACAAGAGAAGATAAAGCATGAATGCACAAGATTAACAGCCATAAAAAGCTTCTATTTTCAAAAAATTGGATGATGATTCAGAAATGTAATTAAGGAGATAGTCATACATAGAGAAGAAATCATGAGTTTCTGATACAGATGATACCTCCTGAAGGTGAGGAAAGGTTATTGCTGTCTGTCTTCCATGGTATAGACAAAATATATGATGAAAGAAAGCAATGTACTTGTGTAAAAATAATAAGAATAAAAAACCACATTTTTCACCTACTCATTTATAAATTGGTTATCAGGTCCAATCCCATTATCTCACTGAACTTCAGACCTGCCTTTTTTTTTTTTTTCTTCTTGAAATGTTTACCTTCTTCATGCTAGTGCAAAACCTGCAGTCATAGATACTTTAAGGTCATGAACCGTTGTTTCTTTTACCTTATAACCTGTCGGACATATCTAAAATCACAAAAACGTGCAATTGGGATAACATGACATCAAATAATAATGCCTCCACAACCATCTCTTCAACAATGTTCACCATTCTTCATGAAACACTACTGAGAACAACAAACTATCACTACTTGGCCTCATCTGTGTTTTCTTGGAAATCAACAGTTGTATTCATCTAATTCTCCAAGACATCTTAACTCTTTTAAAGTTCAAGATTCAAATCGGATAAATCCATCCAGACATACAAGGATTAAATACTCATCTCTATAAACAAATTTTATTGTGCATGGAACTAGGTTAAAGAGCAAGTAGATATGATTTCTTATTCCAGTACCACCGTAAACATACGATCAAAGGTGACATCCGTGACCAAGAAATGAACCGTGCTCAAAATGGCATTAGTCATGGATAAAGTTGGGGGCTACATCATGAAACTAAGAATTGGGTGGTAATCGCATATTCGCCTATCAAGTGAAGATGTTGGACGGAAAGCAAATGCATAAAAGAGAACACGAACATCAACAAGAAGCCAGATCAAGATTTCAGAACACCCATTGGATCAAATGCCGAAGAACAATCCTGAATGGAGTCATTCAGTCAGTCAATAATCGATCTTTTTCAGATAAAACAGAAGGAATAATCGAAGTTATCTACATGATCATTGATTTCTATCTCCACCGTTACCTCCAACACAACTCTCCAATTCCGAGCGGTGATCAAATGTCAAATTTTGCCTTTTTTTTCTCATTCTCATCACTCCTTGTCCGCATCGAATTTGACATCCACGAAAGAACCCAAACATAAGCGAGATCACGGAAAGAATGAGATCACGAACCAATTAAAATCCACAGATTCTAATACTTGGCAATCACTCCAAAAGGAGTAAGTATCGTCCAACGGCCGATCACAACCGTACGGTTCCACATAACAGAATGGTGATTCTTGGAACAGAAATCTAACCTTCTTCTCGTCCACTTTCGAGAAGGGTGGTGGAGCGAACGGCGCCGGCAGGGATCTGGGCGGAGCGCGAGGCAGCCGACGGGCAGGCGAAGGAATAAGGAGGCCGAGGATCGACACGCTTTGTAGGCAGTGCGGTGGCAAAAGCGAATTTTTTTTGTTACACAACGGCGAGAAATCTGTTGTTATCGTCACCTTCCATATGTTTACCTCGCACCGTTCCGGTTCCCTCTCTTCAGGAACCGAATGGTTAACTGCCAAAAATTATAGCAAAAAACCTTCAAAAATTTTCTAACATATATTACTTTTGGTGAGATAACAAGTGGGGATCACCAAGACGCGTCATTTCTTTTCAAAAAAATTTATATGAAAATTTAAATTATATTTTATTAATTTTTAGTATTTAAAAATATTTAATTAGTATTTTTAAAAATTATCTTTTAAGAAAAGCAGTAGCTAATTAGATGGAGTAAGATTGCAGGAAAAAAAAAAAGATAAAATCTAAAAAATATTTAAAATAAATTTTAAAAAAATATCGACGTCTTTCAAATTTATTCAGATTTTAAAAATTATTTTTTAAAAATATTTTTTAAAATAATACAATCAAACGCATTTGTCCTGTTATAAATTATTTTTTTTATTTTTAAAAATAAAAAAAATAATTCAAATCGGGCTGCTAAACGGCCTTATAGATGTTTGTAAGGTTCTGTGTTGACTTCTTCGTCGTATTATTTATATTTCGACGGCATCCACGATGCACGGTCGTTACGTAGAAAAATTTATTTATTAATTAATCAAGATGATAAAGCTTGTGCCCACGATGGTCATGATTCCTCGTTTCCAGCCGTCCAATTGACCGATCATCATTTGCACGGCTAAGATTGCTTCTTGATCGTAGAAATATTGTACCAGGAGTGTCGTAAGGAAATGGTCCGACTCGTTTTATAGCGTGTATTGTGGCATGAATATTTTTACATATTATTAGAAATTATAATATCATTATATAATATAATGTCATAATGTTGCAGTATATTATTATAGTGATATTAAAAATTATGTTATAATATAATAATAATATTTATCAATATACTATATTATAACATATATAGTACTTTTTTGTGTTATGTTATTTTATGCTACATTTATATTGTGATAATAATATTTTTCATACAACATTTATGATATTATTATCATATAAATATTACATTATGTCATGATATTAGTAATAGCATAATAATATTTTAATATAAAATATGACTATCATGTGATATTGTAATCATACTATAATATTATTTATTATAATATTAATGTTGCTTAGTTTTATGTTTTAAATCTATGAGTTAACTTTTTGCAAACTGATTTATAGCCAATTGACTGCAAGTTGTTTTACGTATTTTTAGACCTTACTTACTATCTGGTGTGGCTAATCAAGCTATATCAGGACTAACAGACAAAGTGACTGATGGAGATGAGAGGAAGATGGGTGGAACCCTTCAGCAAGGGTTCCTAAACTTCCGACTTCAGAGTCGGCCATCCAGTCTCGACTTTAGGGTCGGCCTCCAGTCCCGACACCAGAATCGGCCATCCAGGACCAACTCCAGGGTCGGCCATCCAGCACCGACTCCTCCGGTCCCGACTCCAGAGTCGGCCTCCGATTCCGACTCTAGAGTCGGCCTCCAGCATCGACTCTAGACTCGGCCATCCAGTCCCGACTCCAAAGTTGAGTCCAGCCCAGTACTCTCGGCCCCCGCATGGACCACCTGACGCCTGCAACCATCACGTGGCCCACCTACCACCTGCAACTGCATGTGGCTCCCGCGGCCACTGCTAGTTGCGACGCATGCCCGACAAGACCAGGCCTACTTGTTGACTGCGGTGCTGCGCTAGGAGAGGAGGGGATGACAGGCTACCCCTGACAAGCTCAGAGGTAGTTGCGACCTATCCCTATCAGCCTTGCCGCCTATCCCCTATCAGACAATGATGTCTCGGAATCAACAACCTTCCAAAAGTGGGTAAGAGGGACTTCCGAATAGGTATAACAACCTTCGGTCATAACGAGAGAAGGGATCTGAACATCAAGTTTTGGCTAAGTCTTTTGTCCACGATTCATGCTAAGTCTTTTAGTCCACGATTCATCACTGTTTCCCAAGTCACTCACTTGAACATCGGAGGGTCCCTAGGGATGCAACCAGTCCCTGAGGACTTTCTTGCAGGATATCCACCTAAGGAGGAGGTGTTTGAAGATTTTTAGCTTTGCCCTCATCGTCCTTTGGATCCTCATCCTTGCCCGACGTTTGAGGATGTGATTTGGCAACAACATATTGGCGCGCCAGGTAGGGGGGTAAGGAACGAGGAGATAGAAAGCTTCAAAACAACTAGCTGTAGACCTCTACTCCTCAGGGAGAGTGAAGAAATGGTGCTGACGTGCGCACAAGTGATATCCACCGGTCGCGCCGAGGGGCATCGTTAGGGGCCTGAGCACCCGGAGGCCGGTCTCCTTGCTCCTTAGGCCAACCTCCCTACTCTACCTTCGCCACCACCTCAGAACGATCGAATCTCTACCCTTGCCCTACAAGTCCAATCGCTTGTGGCGACGGTTTGTGAGCTGCAACAATCGGTGGCCACGCAGCAGCGCCCAAGGTTGCCCTTGCCGGGTGTGGAGGCCGATCAGCCTAGTCAGCAATCAACTCGCGGGAGATCCCCTCAGAGGGAGGCTCACCGCCGTCACACCTCACCCAGGCATCACCGCATGGGGACCTCTAAGAGGCCTCGGTCTCCCTTCCACCATTCTGATGATTCCCATAAGCAGCGGCACGGGAAGGAGGCCGAGCGAGGGCATCATCATCGGCACCACCCCTGCCCGTCCTTGGGATCTTAAAAGGAGGGGTCCTTCGATGGTCGGATCGCTCGCCAAGTTGAGCGACGTCTAGATGAGTACAACTAGCGGCTGAAGGAGCTAAGCTGCAGGATCACCAATCAGCCGGAGGTGGACTACGATAGCCACCCCCCACTGTCTCACCGTATCATGGAGGAGCCAATCTCGAACCGGTTCCGTCTCCCTTAGCTGGACCCCTATGACGGTATCACCGACCCCTGGACCATTTGGAAAGTTACAAGGTCCTCATGCAGGTCCAGGGGCGACCGACTCCCTCCTCTACATCGCCTTTTCAGCCACCCTTCGAAAGGTTGCGCGCATCTGGTACTCCCGTTTACCGCCGTGCAGCATCAACTCTTTTTGGCAGCTAGAGAGGGCCTTCCTGGCGCACTTCGTTGAGTGTCGGAAGATCTCTCGGGTGGCCGACAGCATGTTCGCCGTCCAACAGAAGAGTGGCGAATCATTGAGGGACTTTGTAGCCCAGTTCAAGAAAGCCACGCTCGAAGTCTACAACCTCGACGACTCAATGGCCACCCTGGCCTTAAGCGAGGGCTCCGTCCTTTCCACTTTGCTTACTCCCTCGATAAAAAGCCTCCCGATTCCTACACCGAATTGCTAAGCCGCGCATAGAAGTACATCCGCGCTAACGAGTCAGACTCTTCTCGGAGGGAGGCTGAGGGAGGGCCCAGCAAGAAGCAAGCCCGTTCGGAGCCCAGTGGGGCTCATCCCAGGAGACCTAAGCCTCCCTGCCAACTGGACAACCGTCCCCAGACTCTCGTCCTTGGAGGGGAGCACTTCACCCCTCTGCTCACCCCGATAACCTACATCTTAATGAAGATCGAGAGCGAGTTCTACCTCAAGCTTCCCGTCCCCATGAAGCCAAGAACTCCTCACGACAAGAGCCTTTATTGCCGCTTTCACCGGGATCATGGCTATGACACGGAGGATTGTCATCAACTGAAGAGGGCGATCGAGGACCTCATCCAATTGGGCTATTTGGGAAAGTTTGTCCAGAGGGAGAATCCGGCTGCGCCGGGTCTATCGGTACCTCCGCCTACCCAGGTCGGCATCGACAACGCCCTAACTAAGAAGACAGTGGCCAAGATTTCCTGAGAGGCAGGCGACAGTTCCAAGAGGCCATGGGGGATAAGGGAGTAGATACTGTAATCCCTTTCTCTAAAGGGGACTTAGAGGGGATAAACAATCCTAATGGTGACAGCGTCATCGTATCTATGACGATTGCGAAATACCCTGTAAAGAGAAATCTTGTTGACAGTGGAAGCTCAGTCGACGTTCTTAGTTACGATGCTTTTGTTCGAATGAACTTATCCCCTGACTCCTTGCGGTCAGTGATCACGCCCTTGATTGGCTTTCACTGGAGACTCTGTGAGGGTGGAGGGAGAGATTGCCCTCCCGATCACGGCCGGGATGTCGTGTGCTAGAGCACGGTCTTCATGAAGTTTCTGGTCGTCCGAGTTCCCCTAGCCTACAATGTCATCCTCGGAAGACTCGGCCTGAACCTCCTAGACGCCATCATCTCCATCAAGAGGTTGTTTGTAAGATTCCCCACCAGTGGAGGAATTGGAGAGATGCACAGGGAGCGAAGTCCACTACCACTCTTTTATCATACGGTTCCCAGTTCCCAGGAGGCATCTACTCTACCAGTGACCAAGTTACTTGATCCCAGAGACTCGAAGAGGAGAGGGAAACCGACCGAGCGCTTGCTGACCTTTCTGCTAGGGGAGGATCCAACGAAGACAGTATGAGTCAGGGCACTTCTTCCCGAGGAGGCAAGGGACCAACTCCTTGCCTTCCTATGGGCCAACTCGGACGTCTTCGCTTGGTCAGCATCGAACATGCCGGGCATACCGATAGAGGTGATTACTCACAAACTCAACATCGACCCAAAGTGTCAGCCAATCCGATAGAAGAAGAGGAGCTTTGCCCCTGAGCGGCAGAGGGCCATCGATGAGGAGGTCTGCAAGCTGATTGCCGTCGGTCACATCCGGGAGGCATATTACCCCGACTGGCTGGCCAACGTAGTGATGGTCCGTAAGATGAACAGGAGCTGGAGGATGTGCGTCGACTTCATCAACCTCAACAAGGTGTGCCCCAAAGACAACTTTTTGCTGCCCAGAATTGACCAATTGGTGGACGCCACGTCCGACCATGAGATGCTCAGCTTCATGAATGCCTTCTCGGGGTACAACCAGATAAAGATGGACCTAGCGAACGAGGAGGCCACTTCCTTTATAATCGAGAAGGGTGTCTACTACTACAAGGTAATGTCCTTCGGGCTGAAGAATGCAGGAGCCACGTATCAGAGACTAATGAATAAGGTCTTCGAGGACCAAATCAGACATAACATGGAGGTGTATGTGGACGACATGCTTACCAAAAGTGTCCGCACTGATGGCCATATTGCTGACCTGGAGAAAACCTTCGGCAACCTTCGCCACTACCGGATGAAGCTGAACTCATAGAAGTATGCCTTCGGAGTCATGGCAAGCAAGTTCCTGGGCTTTATGGTAATGCAGCGGAAAATCAAGGCTAATCCAGAGAAGATTAGCACCATCATCGACATGAGGCCGCCGGCTAGCAAGAAGAAAGTGCAATGGCTCACCGAGAAGGTGGCAGCCCTAAGCCACTTCCTCTCAAAGTCGGTGGAGAGGTGCCTGCCTTTCTTCAAAGCCTTGCGCAAGGTCAAAGGCTTTGAGTGGATGGAGGAGTGCTAGAGAGCCTTCGAAGGATTGAAAGAGTTCCTATCAACTCCACCGCTACTGTCTAAGCCGAGGGAGGGAGAGGAACTCTTCCTCTACTTTGCGGCATCCCCCGAGGTGGTTAGTTCCATGCTCGTTCGCATCAACGCAGATGGGACGCAGAGGCCAGTCTACTGTACCAACAAAGTGCTTCACGATGCAGAGACTAGGTATTCCAAAACCGAAAAGATTATTTTCATACTGATCATCTTCGCTCAATGTCTCAGGCCCTACTTCCAAGCCCACCCAATCGTGGTGCTTATGGACCAGCCACTTTGGGCGATTCTATCCAGTCTTGATACCTCTGGCTAGCTGATGAAATGGGCTGTCAAGCTAGGGGAGTTCGACCTATCATTCTGGCTGAGGCCGGCTATGAGGTCCCAAGTCTTGGCAGACTTTCTGGTCGAGTGCACTTGGATCGGAGAGTGGCTGGAGGAGCCCCACTTGGCACCCTCAGACGCTACACCCGAGGCGAGGAGGGAGGACTGAATCCTTCACATGGATGGCGCATCAAATTCCCAAGGAAGTGGAGCTGGCCTCATCCTCGCGAGCTCGGAGGGAATAGTGGTGGAGTACGCCCTTCGATTTCTCTTTTCTGCCACCAATAATCAAGCCGAATGCAAAGCCTTGCTGGCAGAAATAAAGCTCGCCAAGGAGCTCAGAGTAAAGCACCTCAGAGCCTTCACCGACTTCTAGCTCATCTCCAAGCAAATTACTAGAGAGTACAAGACCCGGGACCCCATCATGTTTCGCTATCTGAGTAAGATCCAATCACGGACCTCATCCTTTACTCACTTTAGGTTATGTTTGGATGTTTGAAGGGGAAGGAAGGGAAAAGTAAAAAGAAGAAAAGGGATGAAAGGGAAATGAAGGAAAAGGAAGGGTTGTTCTCCTTCTCTTGTTTGGAAAGGATGAAAGGGAAATGAAGGGTTGTTCTCCTTCTTTTGTTTGGATAGGAGGGAGGGAAAGGAAGGGAAAGATTTTTGTAACAATTATATCCCTTCAGAATAGGGAATGAATCGTGAGAATGAAAGAATGAAGAATAAAAAATGAAGGGATATTTTGGTCTTCCATAAAAGTATGACTTAAACATTTTCTCCTCCCCCAGCTTACCCCCAATTTGGGGGTTAACAGATTTACCCTCGCTAAGGATGAAAGGAGGGGAACCGGTTACTCCCATTCCTTTCCCCCCCTCTTTTTTACCCTTCTTCCAAACAAGGTAACTTATGACCTTTTTCCTCCTTTTTCTTTCCCTCCCCTCCATTCCCTCCTATCCAAACAGACCCTTAGTATCAGCTATATCCTTAAAGACGAAAACGCCAAAGCCAATGCCCTATCCCGGTTGGCCACTTTAGTTGATGGGGCTTTGGAGAGGACTTACATGGAGCATTTGGAGGCCCCGAGCATTGATGTAGTGGAGGAAGCTCTACCAGTCAACCAAGAGTCCATCTGGGTGGATACGTACGTTCGATACCTCATCGACGGTGCTCTTCTTGCTGACCTTGTGGAGGCCAAGCTGTTCAGATGGCAAGCTTCTAAGTTCTTGGTGCTCGACAGACAGCTATACCGAAGGTCTTTCTCTCATCCCCTCCTCAAGTGTGTTGGCCCTGTAGATGCTGACTACATCCTCCGTGAGATTCATGAGGGCATCTGCGGGAATCACCTAGGGAGCAGAGCGCTAGCATACAAGGCCTTGCGCCAAGGATAGTATTGGTTTACCATGAGAGAAGACGCTGCTAAGCTGGTGCAGAAGTGTGATAGCTATGAGTGACACGCCAACATCCAATGGCAGCCAACTTCTCAGCTAAGCCCTCTTTCGGCTCTATGGCCCTTCACCCAATGGAGAATGGACATTCTAGGACCATTCCCCCCAGCCTTCGGTTAGAGAAAGTTCCTACTCATCGCTATCGACCACTTCACCAAGTGGGTAGAAGCCGAGGCACTTTCCAAGATCACTAAGGGCAAGATGAATGGAGCGGCCAAAGTCACAAATCAGACCATCCTTCAGGGGCTCAGGGCACGTCTGGATGACTTTAAAGGAAGATGGGTGGAGGAGCTCCCGAACGTGCTGTAGGCATACCACACGATGCCACGGATTTTCACCGGAGAGACTCCCTTCAGCCTCGTGTTCGGGTTGGAAGCCGTCATCCTTGTGGTGATCGGCGTCTCCGGTCCTCGGGTAGAGTCGTATAAAAAGGAGGACAATCCGAGTCAGCTATGGGCCAATCTTGACCTCGTCGAGGAGGCGCACGATCGGGCGCGACTTAAGAGGGCCGCCTACTGCCAAAGGACCGCAAGGTATTACAATGCTCGAGTTTGTCCCAGGGTGTTCCTCCTCGAAGACTTAGTCCTCAGACGAGCTGAGGTCTCAAAGCCCACGGAGGAGGGAAAACTATCGCTAAACTGGGAAGGGCCCTACTGAGTCACCGAAGCCCTCAATTGCGGAGCATACCAGATCGAAGGACTCAATGGAAAGCCACTCCCTCGCACCTGGAATGTGGACAACCTCCGTCGATACTACTAGTAATGTATACAACTAACCGACTATAAAATTTGAGCATCTCACTCTTTCAGCTAATGAAGATATGTTTGAGTATCTTTCTCTCTCAGCACCAAAGACCGACTCCAAGCCAGCACCAAAGATCGACTCTAGCGTTAGCACCAAAGACCGACTCCAGGCCGGCACCAAAGATCGACTCTAGGTCAGCACCAAAGATCAACTCTAGGTTGGCACCAAAGACTGAAACTCATCAGCAAGAGGGGCCTCGAGCCCAAGCTCATTAAGAAAGAGTGGCAAGCTCTTCATCTCCGGGGACTCGAGAGCTAAGGAGGAGTCTGATGAAGCCTCTCCTTTGTGAATTCTGAAGGTATTTATCTTCTCCCCAGGGACTATGGATCTTCGACGCATGCAAACTTTCATGGGAATGTCCAAGGAGCGAGGCGGTCATGTGCAAAGACCGACTCCGGGTTGGCACCAAAGATCGACACCCAAGTCAGCATGAGGGCGGACTTACCACGGAGTTCGCATACGAGACCACCCCTAAGGTCGGCTTCTAAGACCGACGCCTACACCGGTACTAAGCCCGACCCCCGAAGCCCGCTTCGGACTTGGACCGAGTCATCACTTTGAGCTCACTCAACCTTACAAGAGGCGACGTGCTAACAGAGCTAAGTATCCAAAAAGAATCCAAATACTTCGACACTTGAAAAATTTTACTCTTCGTTACTTGTCAAAATGTCTGCATAATGCCAACTCAAGTTAGACTTCAATACAAAAGTGAACAAGCCAAAATGAAGAGTACAAGAAGAAAAGGTCTTCAAGCGTCGGTCGGTGCAGATCCATCGTCGACCAACTTCCACACCGAGGGTGATACCTCCGGCTCCTCGCCATCTGGCTCGAGGTCACTGAGGCCAGGGATGCCAAAGACCCGCGCCACCTTCTTCTTGTATTACCAGAAGCCCTGAAGGTAGTTGTCAACCGAGGCCTCCGATAGCTTGTCCAAGAAGGCCTCAGAGCCCCAATAGCGCTCCACAGCCTCGATCGCTGCCCTCTCAGCCGCTGTGGCCTTCTCCTCGGTGGCTTGTGTTGCTGCCTCTATCTCTGATGCCCTCTGGAGGGCCTCGCTCCTATCCACAATGATGTCAGCCACTCTCGCATCGGCCATGCAAGCGATCTTCTCGGCATCATTGGCCTGCAACTCGGCCACCTTCACCTCGAGATAGAGGGTGTGGAGGTGCATGTCGCAGGCCTCGATCATCGCCAGGCCGACACTCAACCTCTCCTCGGCGATCCGGGCGCGTTCAAGTTCGGCCGCCGCTCGATGCCTTGCCTCCTCCAGCTTCTCTGCCCACTCGGCCCAAGCTGCCTCCAAGGCGCCCTCGGCCCTCTTGGCCTGGGCTCGAGAGATGGTGGCCTCTTGTTGAGTGCAGCGGAGGGCCCTATCACCTCGGAAGGTGACCTCCCTCGCGGTGGACATGGAGTTCACCAGCTGCACGAGGAGGATCTCTATCAGCATGCAATAAGATGAAAGAGTATCACGAAGAAGGATACTTACCCACAGTAGTGCCGCGGAGGCATCCTAGAAGAAGGCGTAGCCTCCATAGCGCCAGAGTTCCAGGAGGAACTTCGGTAGGCAGACTTGGGCCAGCAGCCACTCCGCCATGAGGCCATGGTTCATCAGCCAGGGCCAGGATGGGATTGCCCTGAGCCCACCTCCTTCCACTGGCTCAACCGACGCCGAGGCCGTAGGTGTCGCACCGAAGGCCGATAGCATCTCCTCTGTCGACGGCCCCGATGATGGCCCCGCTACCGTCGGGTACTCCTCGCCCGCCTCCTCTCCCTCTAGCGGTCCCTCATTCGGGACTGGCGTTGTGCCCGAGATAAATGGTTCCATGGGCTGAGGGATCACCTCGACCCTCGGCTCCTCCGGGGGAACTAAGCAGTGAGATCGATCGGTGGGGCGGTCCCCTGGCTCGATTGAGGCTCGCTAGGGGGAGGGCTCGACGATTGAGATCGAGGGCGAGTCCTCCTCCCTGATCCCTCAGCGTCGCCAGCGGCCCTCTTCCTCTTGGCCACCGCCCTCTTCACGATACCAGCCAGCACCCTCATATATGCAAGTGCTAGAGTCGGTCAGCAAAAAAAAGGAAAGATCTATGACCGCTCACCATCACTCAGGAGGATGTCGATGAGATGTAGGTACTCCTCCGATAGGAGCTTTCGGGGGGAACCTCGACGGCTAGCAACCGCTCGTGCGCCTCTCGGTCCCTCTGGACTACCGTCAGGTCCTTGTTTGGCTTTAGGTGCGGGTTCCCCCAATCCTGCCTCACTCCCTCGAGGTTCATAAAGAAGAACCGGGTTTTTCACCTTTTGATGGACAAGGGAAGGCTCAGCGCGATGACTCAGCCAGGCTTGGGAGTAAACAACCACCAACCAGAGCGGCCCTGGCGGTGGAGAGTGTAGAAGGTACAAAACAGAGACATTTGGGCCTCTATGCCCTAGAGGCTACAAAGCACCATAAATGCACAGATGGTTCGAAAGGAGTTCGAGACCAGTTGTGCAGGCACTAGGGCATACCTACCTAGAAGGTCAACAATAAAAGGGTGGAGAGAAAGCCGGAGACCTGCCCTGAAGAACTCCTCATACAAGGTAACCCCCTGTCGTCGGGTCCAGGAGCGGTTAGCCGGACATCCTCGGGTATCCTATAGGCTACCCTAAAAGACTATAGGTCGAAGGAGGTGGTGGTAGGGGCAATCCCTTTTGGGCTCTCCCTACTAACCCTAGGTGGTCGAGCGGAGGATGATGATGGGGCTACAACTATCGAGCGGCCCCTAATTAAGGCCCCGCCGGTAGCTCACAACATTTCTGAAGGGACTTGGTCCTTTGAAGAAGAAGAGGACCACGGAGGTGTTGGGGATGGAGAAACCCACAGCTGTGCTGAGATAACATGGTCCTCGAAAGAAGGGAAGGAGGACAACAAGGGTGACGAAGCCATAGAAGGGAAGCAAAGAGAAGTCGGAAGGACTAACCTGAACGAAGGAAGAAGAACAACAAGGCCTGAGGGAGGAAGACTCGGATGAGGCTCAAGCTCGAGGGAAGAAGAAGGAAATCTCAGAAATGCGAGGAGCCGGATTCAAGGCAACCCTCCTTTTATGCCTCTTTTTTGAATCGTTCCGCCTAACTCGACTTGCCATGTGCACACCTGCCACTGGAAGAGATGCCTCAGTAGCTATCGGATGCATCGGGAGCATGATCTGTGGCCAATGATGGGACATTGGCGATGCCAGCCTCATGATGGCGAGCACCTTTTCATTGAGTCCGAAGGGTTTCCTCGGTCTCAAGGAGGATCTTGCCGAATCTGACAGTGAGGAGTGATAGGGCGATAACGTTGTAGTGCTCCATGCCTTCTGCATTGAAGAGGCATTGCTCCTCGGGGATACGTGCCCCTCTTCGCGGTTAAGGGCACGTGGGGATCAACCACTGAATGATTGTGCATCCTTTTGACGGATGGGAGGTGTAACCCCATCAACTCAAGGGTGGGGGGACATCTGGTGTGGCTGATCAAGCCACATCAGGACTAATGAATAAAGTGACTGACGAAGATGAGAGGAAGATGGGTGGAACCCTTCAGCAAGGGTTCCCAGACTTCCGACTCCAGGGTCGGCAATCTAGTCCCGACTCCAGAGTCGGCCATCCAGCACCGACTCCAGAGTCGGCCTCCAGTCCCGACTCCAAAATCGGCCATCTAGTCCTGACTCTAGAGTCAGCCATCCAGCACCGACTCTAAGATCGGCCTCCAGCACCGATTCCAGAATCGGCCATCCAGTGCCGACTCCAGAGTCAACCATCTAGCACCGACTCTAGAGTCGGCCAAAGTCGGCCTCCGGTCTTGACTCCAGAGTCGGCCTCCAGTCCCGACTTCGAAGTCATGGCCTCCAGCACCGACTTCAGAGCCAGCCATCCAGTCCCGACCCCAGAGTTGGGTCCAGCCCAATACTCTCGACCCTTGCGTGGCCCACCTGACGCTCGCAACCGCCTACCTACCATCTGCAACTGTACGTGGCCCTCGCGGCCACTGCCAGTTGCGGCACACGCCCGACAAGATAAGGCCTACCTGCTGACTGCGGTGCTGCACCAGGAGAGGGAACACGATAGGTTACCCCTGACAAGCTCAGAGGTAGTTGTGACCTGTTCTTATCGGCCTTGCCGCCTATCCTCTGCCAGACGATGACATCTCGGAATCAACAACCTTCCAAAAGTGGGTCAGAGGGACTTCCGAACAGGTATAAGAACCTTTGCTCATAACGAGAGAAGGGATCTGAACTCTAAGTTTTGGCTAAGTCTTTTAGTCCACGATCATCACTGTTTTTCAAGTCATTCTCTTGAGCATCGAAGGGTCCCCACCGGAGCAATCGGTTCTTGAAAACTTTTTTGCAGGATTTTTGCCTAAAGAGGAGGTGTTTGAAAATTTTTAGCTTCGCCCTCATCATCCTTTGGATCCTCATCCTTGTTCGATGTTCGAGGAGGTGATTTAATGATAATACTATCTAATTGCTATTGTACTTGTAATATATAAATAAATTATAATATTTCAAATAAATGGGATAAAATATAATGCAACATCAACTATAGAACTCTAAAGAGTCTCTTATATTATTTTTATCTCTAAGAAAGAGTAAACTTACCCCTCTTTCCTTTCATAACTTTATGAAATATTTTTATAAAAAAATAATATTTCATATTATGACTTTGCTCAAATTTGATTGAATCCATAAGGGAATAAGTTTTCTCTAATTTGATATTATCATCAATTTCTTATAATTTTATTCAAAATTTATTTAAAAATTTTTATTTTGATTTTTAACTTTGTATCAATATCTAAAATTTATTCAATGCATAATTGATGTACAAGTGTACAACTAAAGGTTATTACCGCACAGACTCTTTTAAAACTAATTTGTGCTCATTATGATATTTTGTTATCAAATTTGATTGAAACCATACCTTTATATTAATAATAATGCATTCCTTTCCGATGGTGATTGATCCTCTACCTAAATTTCTATAATCAAAGCACATGGTATACATTAATAGTCCAAATAAAAGCCATGACACATAATTATCTAGTATATTGGATGCAAGCGTCATCCATAAGATCAAATGCAACATATTATTATTAAGATTGCAGAATAATGGTGCTCCCCTCATCCTTCCTTTGAAGTACTGGGATTCAATAAATAAAAGATTATAAGGACATATTAATTATAGCAACCACCTAATCCCACCACAAATCAAACTTATGGGGACCACATTGATAGAGCCTACCTCAACTAGGAGATTGAAGTTTTGAATTCCAAAATCAAGATGTTAGAGCATAGTTTTATTTTTTTTAAAAAAAAGTAAATTCAATAAAAAAAATTAAGATTTACGTCACAAAATTTCTTATTCATTCAAGTCCTCTAATGAGAGAGCTATATTTTAGGATTGAAGAAAGATTGATGCTTATTTATTTCTAATGACAAACCTTTGGTAGAAATTCTTTATGATCTCCATGTTATAATTTTTATCCTCAAGTCAACCCATCACAAATATTCCAACAAATAATTTTACATTCGATACAATAACTCATATACAAACAACTGGGCAACAAAGCCGCCAGTTTTGGTCCCCAGCGCACCGACCGGAGAAAGCGAGGGTGTGGTGATGGATGCCATTCCCGTATTCTATAGCGGCGGTTACAACTCCACCCACAGAGCACCCCCGCCTTTGTGACGCACGATCCATCATGCGCGTTGTCCTGTTGGATTCTGGTGGGCCCTACCTATGCTATTTCACCGCGGGTGAAAAGTTGGGTCCAAAACGTGTTGCACTCGGCTTATTAATTTACCTTTGGCTTCGCTTATTTATTAAAGTACATTGATGTCTGCCTTAAAAATAGCCAAACCCACGTCGCGACGTTTATCCATTATTGTTTCCACCCAGTATCCCCAGTATCTTTGGAGCCCACATCGTAGTTAGAGGGTGATGGGTTGTGTGTTTTAATATCGGTGCACTTTGTATTGCTCTAGATAAGAAAGCCTGATCGTTCGGCCGGGAAGACCGCATTTATATCGTTTCCCCCCGGAGCCCTTTTCCGCTGTTTTTCTCCAACCGCTCCTCCGCTGCCGCTCGCCGTTGAATCTGGGGATCCCGATCCAGAAGCAAGGTATGCCTTAGATCGGCCCCTGGTTGCTTTAAAGTGGGGTGCTTTTTTCGGTTTTTCCCCTGATTTTAGCGTAATTTTTTTTTTTCAGTTTTTTTTGGTCGGAGGTGATATTTGGATCTGGAAATCCAGGGCTTTGGTGGGCTTCAGTGGATTTTCTTGGGTTTCTTCTGCTGCCCTTGCTCTTTAGTTCGAGAATTATGTTTAATTTGGTGGGTTTTGGTATATCTGAAATGCAAGATTGGAACCGGAATTAGCTGCTGGAGTAGCTGGAACTCTTCAAGTCTAGTGTTATTTAGCGGGTTTGTTGGTTGATGGCGTTGAAATTGGGGAAGTTCGTACTCTGGAATCAGCTGTCTCGTACTAGGGTTACTTCTGTGGGAGTACTCGGAAATTTTGAAGTTTGATTGAATCCTGCTGGGTTTCTTTAAGGGTTCTGTAATTGGCATGTGGGTTGCACTTGTTTGGATTCACGGATGTGTGGTTTTGATGTTTTTAGATTTCTGGGGGCGCAGCGAGGCGGACTAGGGGAAACATTGGGCTAAATTCTCGTGTGTTCCTGGTCCTGTGGGGCTTGGGATACCTTTAATTTAAGGAGGTTTGCCTTTTGGAATCCAGGGTTTAGGTATTGCTAGGGAGGTAATTGGATCGATGGAGGCTAGAATGGGTGGTGAAAGCCGCCCATTTTATGGTGCTGGAGCGTCAAACTTGAATGGGATAGGAAAGAAGAATTTTGAATGGGACTTGAATGACTGGAAGTGGGATGGCGAGCTGTTTATAGCCAGTCCTTTGAATGCCGTTCCGTCAGACTGCAGGAACAAGCAGCTGTTCCCTGATTCTGCAAATGGAGTGCCGTCAAACAGCTCATCATCTTGCTCTGATGAGACTGAATTCGGGAATGTCGGTAAAGGGAAAGGTGAAGCAGAGAAGAGGAGGAGGATTGCAGTGGTGCAAGAGGATGGGCAATATGACGGAGCTGGAGCTCTTACTTTGAAGCTTGGGGGGCATGCTTATCCTACCACGGATGGTGACCTTGCCAATTGGGAAGGGAAGAATGGAAAGAAGAGCAAGTTGCAGGGTGGCTGTTCTAACCATCCAACTTGCCAGGTAGAGGGCTGTGGAGCTGATCTCAGCCATTCAAAGGACTACCATAGGCGGCACAAGGTCTGTGAGATGCATGCAAAGGCCAGTACAGCGGTGGTCGGAAATGTTATCCAGCGTTTCTGTCAGCAATGTAGTAGGTAGTGTTCATTAGCTTATTCACTTGGTTTACCATGCAAATAATCCTAATTCTCGGTTGTGTTATCTAATCAATGCTTTATCTCTTCTGATTATATATTTTCTTACCAACTGTTTAAGGGCATCCCTCTGCTTATCTGTTTGTAGGTCAGTATATATCTAGTTGATTTCACTTTTTTCTTCATTAGCTTACTTAATTGTTTCTGAACTGCATCCGAACACTGCAAACTTGTTTTCCATACCTAAAATATCTAAAAGTTGAAAACCTTAGTTCAAACCTACTTTTTGTTCAGTTTTAATATAATCAAGCGGTCTTGGAAAAACCTCTAGAGAATCTAGATGTAATACTTCTCCATCTGTATAAACATTGTCAATCAGAAGGTTCAAACTATCAAACCTGATCTCTGCCATGAATAAGTTGCTGTATCTTGAAGTCATCACCATGTCTGCATGAAGCAATCATGAACTTGCATCACAGGTTTTTTAGAAGGGAAACATATAAAATTCCACAATCATAGCATTTTTACAATTTATGGCTTTGAACACCTCTACACATTGTCTTTTCTTGAGCTATAGAATGCCATAAAATATTGATGATATTTATTTTGGACATAAAAAATTGTCTTTAGATACTCAATTACTCTACCTGTCAGATGCTATGACAAATACTGGAGCTTAAGCTGCTCCAAAATCATGGAAAACAATGAGAAGAGATGGACTTTGATACCAAAATTGATGTTGTAAGGTACAGGGATTAGGATATCTGAAGTTTTGATTGGTCTAATGGCAGAAATAAGCAAAATTTCAATTGCTACAATTTAGTTTTTAATGCTAAGATTGTATTTACATGAGATTGGAGGTTGGAAATTTTATGTGGGGTAGATGTAAGAGATAGGATTAATCTGATGTGAAGTTTGATCTGGTTTTCATGGGTTTCAGTGAGTGATTGTGGGAAGTTGACAGTAATCCCCTGTTTTGGCTATATTTAAACTATGAAGGTTGCAACTAATGTAATTTAATTATATGAGGTGGTGTCAGGGCTCTTCAAGATTCAACATGACTGGATTTATCAGATGTTTGGTATGCTAGTTGGTGATTTGAAAGGATGAAAGTAAGAACACTATTAGAATTTTGCAGATAATGTGAATAAGAACAATGTAGGGAAAAAAGATGTCCTCAAAAAATATAAAAGGGAATGATAGTGCCCTTGCTGTTCCAAGAACCTATATCTTGCATCTAGTGTTGGAAATAAATGCCTATAATTTATGGAGTTGCACCATGTAATTAGAGAAAACCTCTTAATTTTATCGAGTAAACCAAAAATTGATTCATAAAAGGACAATTTACAAAGACTCCCATATAGTTTTAGACAATCTGACCAGCCCTTTCAGATAGTGACTCTAAAAGAAATTTAAAATTGATTCTATGTGATGTATATGCCATTTAAAATTTTTGTTTAGTCATCAGAATCTGTCCTGCATCAGAATATCATTGGCAATTTTTTTTAGTAACTTTGTTATGATTCATTTTATAGATTTCACCTTCTTCAAGAATTTGACGAAGGGAAGAGAAGTTGTCGTCGACGTTTGGCTGGCCACAATAGACGAAGGAGGAAAACGCATCCTGATGTTACTGCCAATGGGAATTCTGTGATTGATGATCGATCTAGCAGTTATATATTGATAAGTCTACTAAGAATTCTCTCCAATTTGCATTGTAATAGCCGAAACCCTTTTCTATGCTACATATCCATCATTCCCTTTGTCCAGGCTTAAATGTCTTTATTTGTTTCAGTGCAGTTTATGTGTTTTGTTTGCCGGTTCTGAATTTATTGTTCTCTGGCTTCTCTGTAGTTGATGTTATTTTGGAGTCCTTGTGAAAATGACTCACATTTTGGATATGCTGGAATAAATAAAGTTCAGCATCTTTTATAGAGGTTTCCAATTTTGGGATATGGGGATCAGGTGAAGATCCTCTGCTGCCTACTTGTGCATTCCCCCTAATTACACCCCCTCCTGCGATGAATGTGCAGCATCAGCCCGGGGTTGTGCATGAACCAGCACGAGCCCACAGCCCCACTGATGCAGTGTGCAGGGCCCAGGACACAGCCTACATCGGGGTGGGTGGGTGGTAACTTCCCGTGACAACAGAGGATCCATACCCATGGACATTAATATTGTCTGGAAGACAGTTGTGCTGAAAATGAATCCAGGATAATTGAGACACAAAACTATCCTGTGCAGCTGATTTCTTGCCCAGACAAACAATGAGGCAGTTGGCATTTATAGAACCTGTGTAGTGCCTG
>UESW01004024.1:241844-281932 GCA_900491605.1 Calamus simplicifolius
TCTCAATCCTGTCCAAAATTTTGGTTGGCCTGCCAGGTTGCTTTGTTCAATTCTAACCCATGCCAAATTGTAGGCTTCAAAACAATCAGGTACCGGATGAGTGTTGGGTTGACATTAATAATATGTTGTGCTGGTTCTACATTAGCCATGGTGGGGTGCAAGAGCAAGGCCAAGGATGGTCTAACAAAGAGGAGGGGGAGAGTGAGCTACGACCGCCTGTTGTCTCATCTATTAGACCAACACTTAATGGCATACCTGATCTCAGCCTTTTCTATAAGAGGAAAAGAACTTTAACACATTCTCGAGAGGGAAAGAGAGATGGGAATTGTTTCTCAGTTAACACAAATAGGTGACAAGACAAATGTTACACAAATTGTATGTAATGGCATATGCATTATATGGTTGGGTCAGGTTTTGGGTATGGTCCTGCCTATACCCAAAGCTGAAGTCTAAGAATAAGACTTTGGTCTAATCTGGGGAACTAACCCAACTCAATAGCTTATTTGGCCTATTTTTCAAACCTAAACACTAAATTTTAGGTTGGTTTTGAGCTGGGCTATCGGCCTGTCATCTTCATTGCCAACCTTACTTGTTCTTGTCTGGTTCAGTATCTGCAAGTTTACTGCTAATTTTAGGTTGAAAATATCTTTTAATTTCTTTTGTATTGGCATATGAGATATTTATTAAGAGATAATCGCTTTATTGATTGCATACAGTAGGCAGATAAATGTGTGAGTATTATTTACATATGCTGTGCTCTTCAAGATTGTAATGTTGTGACTTTAATTTCTTTTGCTTCCAGTACCGAACTGATAGAATCGTCTTAAAGCTTTTTGGTAAAGACCCTAATGATCTTCCTCTTTTTTTACGTGCTCAGGTAATGAGTACTTTTTCAAATTTTATTTGGTAATGACATGATGCAAGAATTTGCCCCTTGATTGTTTAATGCTGAATTGCAGATCCTTGACTGGCTATCCCGCACTCCTACTGACATTGAGAGCTACATTAGGCCTGGTTGTATCATTCTAACAGTATATCTTCGTCTAGCTGAGTCTGCATGGGAGGAAGTATGCTTCTATATTTTTATGATTTACTTTCATTATGGCTGATCCTTCTGGTTCTAGCTATTAATGATTGGTTCTCAACTTGTCTGGTCCTTGCCATGTCACAGCTTTGCCATGACTTAAGCTCCAATCTGAATAGGCTTTTGCACAACTCCAGTGATAATTTCTGGAGAACTGGATGGATATATGCTAGGGTACAACACCGTGTAGCATTTGTTTATAATGGTATGTTGGGCTTCTCAGTTAGTATTACTTTGTTGATGTTTGCATTGTTCTGTGTCTTGGCTTAATGAGTGGAAGAGAAGAAAAGTCTCCTTGTTTTGTCACATTGCTGCTGCAGGCCAGGTTGTGCTAGACACACATTTGCTTCTCGGATGTCCTGATAATTGCAACATTTTGTGTGTCACACCTATTGCTGTTTCTAGTTCTGCAAGGGTCAACTTCACTGTGAAAGGTTTTAACCTGATTCAGTCGACAAATAGGTAGTTTTTCTTTTTCCATTCTTTTGTGTTCTTGCATGCTTGGTTATGTGAGTTGACTTTATTTCATCCCGAGGACTTCGGGCAATGATTTCTCTGCAGAGAATATATCTCTGACCGCTTTTACTTCTGCATTATATTGGTTATTCATGGATTTAGGTTACTCTGTTCATTTGAGGGAAAATATTTGGTCCAAGAGACAACGCAAGCTCTAATGGATGGCACTGGTACGGGTACTCAGCATGGGGGATCCCAGCACCTGAGCTTCTCTTGTTCCCTCCCTAATGCAACAGGGAGAGGATTCATTGAGGTGTTACAATGTTTAGTCGTTTCTTTTTCTCCATTTCCCTCCTTTCTCCTTCTCTTTTTACAATCTCGCTTTTGGCTGCTCCTTGAATTGTTGGTTTTGATTTCAGGTTGAAGACCATGGCCTTAGTAATTGCTTCTTCCCCTTCATAGTTGCAGAAGAAGATGTTTGCTCTGAGATACGGATGCTGGAGAATGCAATTGATGTGACCACATATAATTGCCAAGATCAAGAAGTAACAGATGCAAAGAATACCAGAAACCAAGCTCTAAAGTTTTTGAATGAATTTGGTTGGCTTCTCCGAAGGAACCACCTGAGGCCTCGACCTGAAATTAAATCTTGTCCAAATGTCTTTCACCTGACACGGTTCAAGTGGCTTATGGCATTTGCCATGGATCATGAATGGTGCGCAGTTGTGAAGAAACTTCTTGACATCTTATTTAATGGAACGGTAGATGTAGGTGAGCAGTCTCCTGTGGAGCTTGCCTTGTCAGAAGATCTGCTTCACACAGCTGTCCGCAAGAACTGTAAGGCTATGGTAGAACTTCTGTTGAGATATATACCAGATAGGACATCAAAGGAGGCAGGTTATGATAGATTTTTGTTTAGACCTGACGTGCTTGGCCCCTCCAATATTACTCCACTCCATATTGCAGCAGCCAGTAGTGGTGCTGATGATGTATTGGATGCGCTGACTGATGATCCTGGACTGGTATTCCCTTTGCTGTACTTGCACCATGATTTTATATTTTTCATGATTATTAGTGAGGGAAATGCGCTGAAGAAGATTCATTTCAGAAATTTGCTATTTAGGCTGCATTTCTGCATGATCTGCTCATACATGATGTGCCCGCATAATCTAAAAACCCTTTGCCATGCATAGACATAAACATGTTGAAAGAATTGGCGTCTGGTACATCAGGAACTGGCTTTATGGATCATTCCTTAACACTTTTCTGTTGTGTCTTGCCTCTCACTCTTTGGAAGACTTTCTCTTCAAATGCCTTCCCTCTGCTTACCATCAAGTTCTGCTTTGGTCTCAGCTACCCTTTTCTAATGCTGCACCTGAATCCCAGACACCTTGCTTGCTGGAAACATCCTCAGCCAGCTAGTACATGGCTGAAGCCGTTCTGTAACCGTTTTGTCCTCAACTGGTGCTATTTTTATGCTTTGTAAAATGTGCTCATCCCCAACTATATTTTTCTTGGTGTTATCGCATTCACCTCCACGCTTAAATCTTGTGCACCATTGGACCTGAATTTGCTTTATACTGAAACCTGGACTTGTGCCTGGCTCAAGATATCTGCCAGTGATCATTGTTTTTAAAATGCTGGCTCATCATATTTGTATACATTACTCATTGCTAGATAACTATCATTTTGCTTTTTTATT
This sequence comes from Calamus simplicifolius, assembly GCA_900491605.1. NCBI lineage: Eukaryota > Viridiplantae > Streptophyta > Magnoliopsida > Arecales > Arecaceae > Calamus > Calamus simplicifolius. The sequence continues at coordinate 245,087 of UESW01004024.1, forward strand.
GTTCTTTAACTTATAATGGTGTTTCTGATGCCAGCTTGGGATCAAAGCATGGAAGAGTGCACGTGACAGTGCCGGTTTCACTCCTGAATGCTATGCCCATGCTCGAGGCCATAAATCTTACATAGATATGGTTCAGAAGAAAATTGATAAGCAACCAGGCAAAGGTCATGTGGCCCTTGACATTCCAGGCAAATCACTAGCACCTGATTCCCATAAGTTATCAGATGGACCAAACATTGGAAAGCTATCTGTTTTTGAGATGAGCATGAATAAGGTGGGACCGGCACAGCAGCTGTATTGCAATCGCTGCAGTCAGCAGCTGGCTTACCGGAGATCTGGGGCTAGGACATTGCTGTACAGACCAGCAATGCTCTCTATGGTGGGCATTGCAGCAGTTTGTGTCTGCGTTAGTCTGCTACTTAAAGGGCCACCAGATGTTTTCTTTGTAATCCCACCATTTAGATGGGAACTGTTGGGCTATGGCACAATGTGAGGAGTTGCAACAAAGCAGTCAGGCCATGAGGGCTGCTGATCTTAGGATGTAAGTTGGTGAGCATTTGCGTGGGGACTTCTTACACCGTCAGCAAATTGTACTATGTTGTTCTATTAAATTAATGTGGAATCATCCTATTTTTTTTTTTCTTTCACGAGACTAAACTTATTAAACCCCAATTGTTTTCAGCATAGTTTGAGAGCTAGCATACCTTTGGGCCTGGAATATTTTGGAATGGATCATTGGAGCAGTTAACTTGGAGCTGCGATGTTTTTGATCATGTGTAGAACGTGGTGAAGGCGTTTCCAAGTTGGTGACATTGTTTGGTGTCTATAAAATTTGCTATCTGAAGTGAACAGAGCGCTCTTAAATTTCTCTCATAGTGGGATGTGATTCTATAGTCCCATGAACTGTTTATAGCAGGGAAGACTTTTAAACTAAAATACACTTTTAACCCTCAAATTTTAGAGGTGGTCTCAGTTTGCTTTTTGTATTGCTAAAAATTTTTAAGTTGTTTTTTTTTTTTTTAAATTGGTTCCTAACGTTAAAAAATGGTGGCGATGCTGTAAGGAGTTTGCCGGTTTGGCATTTCGCATGAGTAAAGCTAGGCTTATATAGACCTGGCATCGGAACTGTCGTTGGCCAGGCCAAGCTTAAGGATGTCGTCTAAATTGCCGAGGACATGTTCGGTGAGTTAAATTATGAGCATTTAGCTAATCATGATAAAATTATAATAATAAATATAGGTGCGGATTTAATTTAACTTTAATAACGTGTAAGCCAAGTCAACGAACTTTTCATGGCATCGCCGCGGTTTTAACCATAGAGGGATTAAAATGAAATAAAAAAATAAAGTTTAGAGCAACTTAAAATTTTCTTTTAAAAGAAACACCTTAAAATTTAAGAATTAAAAGTATACTTTTAACTCTCTCTCTCTCTCTCTCTCTAGTTTTTATTTTTTTTTTTTTTTTTATTTTATTTTTCTTTTATGGCCAGCCAAAAGGGATGGGCAACGATGCAGGCTGCATAAATATCTTTCTGCTGCTGGGAGGGAGGCATTACGACATACGCTTATCGCGCCTCTCACTCCCTACTCCGAGCTCTCTCCAAGCCATGGCCTCCTCATGGTCGCTCTCCTTCTACGCCTCCCCTCCTCTCCGCCTCCCTTCGCGAGGCGAGCCAAGAACAAAAGCATCCGACGGCTTCTCTAGGGTTTTACGTTGCGCCTTCGTCTCCCGGACGAGGAAGGGCGGCGCTTCAAGCGGCTCTCCTTCCACCTCCTCCTCGGCGGCGGCGGCGGCGGCGGAAAGGCTGCTGTCAAGGCGGTGCCGCCCCCAAAGAAGCGGCACTGGAAGGAGGGGGAGTTCCCAGGGGTCTCGGAGGCCACCGTCTCCAAGCCTCCCAGGACGTCTATCAAGAACATCAAAAAGAAGGTCGATGACCGTGCAGCCGCCAAGGCCTGGGCGAACACCGTCACGGAGGCCCTTGCCGAGAAGATCCAGAAGAAGCAGTGGCATGAGGCGCTCGAGGTTCGCAATTTTTTTAAAAAAATTCCCACTTTTTCATTTCCTGTTGTAGATTTCAAAGATTTGGTTTTGCTTTCTTTCACATCCCCTGGTTAAAAATTTTTGAACTTCGGTTGAAAATGAGTTTCTTAGGTCGAATTCATGCATATATCAAATTTCTGCTGAATTTGCTTTACTTTTTGGCTCCCTTTAAATGCAGTTACTTGAGCAAGTTGTTCATTAGCGCTGGCTTGTCCAACTGATTTTTCTTATATATGCTCGGAAATAATTAGCTGATTCAATGTTCAGGACAGAAGTTCCACATCTATATGAAGAAGAATAGCCTGAGTTGTTTGGAATTCATATTTAAATTTAGAGATCCCAAAAATTGTTTAGGTAATCCGCTATAGACATAATCTGAGGAATGCCTGTAATGTCATTAGAGGTCATCCTAAATAGGAACAGTTGGCCACTGAAAGAATAAAGATAGCCAAACCCAAATTGTTGGAAAAGGCTTGATTTTTATATCTGTTACATGATAAAGAAAGGAATAGAGAAGAAAGAGGGGTGAGAGATGAGAAGGGAAATTAGGGTTTTTCGAGGGTAATAGATATCAATATTGGTGGTTAGTAAGCAAAGAAGTATATTCTTTTGATAGAGATGTCTTTCATCTCTTAAGCAACAGAAAGCCTATGCTGCTTCTTTTCATTGTCCATATTGTCTCGTTCCAACTTGAATCATTGTTCTTCCTTTTTAAAATCTCTTACCTCCTCCTGGTGCATGCTTCCATGCATGCATTGTGAAACATTTACATAGAAGATTGAATTAATAGATTGGTGTTCTGCCCAATATGTGCCCCTAGGAACATGCTCTAAAAGGAGTTGCGAGACATGTTGTAATGACAAACCTGAATCGATGATATGGGCATTGTCAGGTTTTGGCAGGAGCCAGCATAAATGCCTCATCCTACATATATATACCTGCTGACTAGTTAAGTTTACCTATTAAAAAGATTGATATATGACATAACACTTTCCATTTATGTTCTTTTGTTGACTAATGTAACTTGAATTGAAATTTCATGAGATTTATCTCCTTGCCAGAGGTCTCATTTATGTGCAAGGGCTCATTTTTTGCCTTTTGTAATGCTTGTGAACTTCCATCTTTTAGATCATTTAAGTGCTTAATCTTAATTTTCTTCTAACATAAGATTTACATTAGCTGTCCCATCAGCCTTGCAATCAGCTGATTAGTAATATGGCAAGTTGATGATAAGAATTTATGAAAGCTTTTTTGTAGTTTCCTGGTTTATGTGATATTTCCTGTACATTGGTATAGGTGTTTGAGATGCTCAAAGAACAACCATTTTATTACCCAAAAGAAGGTACATATATGAAACTTCTGGTCCTTCTTGGAAGATCAGGTCAAGCCATCCAAGCACAGGAACTCTTTGATGCAATGGTGGAAGAGGGATTGCAACCCACTTCTGAACTTTACACAGCCTTGGTAGCGGCTTACTGTAGAAGCAACCTCCTTGATGAAGCATTTTCAGTTCTCACCAAAATGAAGACCTTGCCCCTTTGTCAACCAGATGTCTATACATACAGCATACTGATAAAGGCATGTGTGGAAGCTTTGAGATTTGAACTGGTTGATTCCTTGTATCAAGACATGGCTAATCGCTCAATAACCCCCAACACAGTCACGCAGAACATAGTTCTTAGGGGTTATGGAAATGCAGGTGAATTCAATGAGATGGAGAAAGTTCTTTCTGGGATGCTTGAGAGTGCTACTTGCAAACCTGATGTCTGGACTATGAATATCATTTTAAGCTTATTTGGCAACAGAGGTGAGATTGATCTGATGGAAAAATGGTATGAGAGACTCCGTGGGTTTGGAATTGAACCAGAAACACGCACTTTTAACATTCTGATTGGTGCCTATGGAAAGAGACGGCTGTATGACAAGATGACATCGGTGATGGAATACATGCGGAGGTTGGCATTTCCATGGACCACTTCTACTTATAATAATGTGATAGAGGCCTTTGCAGATGTGGGGGATGCAAAAAATATGGAGTATGTATTCAGTCAGATGCGTGCTGAGAGGATGAAAGCTGATACCAAGACTTTCTGTTGTCTGATTAATGGGTTCAGTAATGCAGGTGTCTTTCATAAGGTAGTGAGCAGCATTCAGTTAGCTGAAAGGTTGGAGATACCGGCTAACACCTCATTTTATAATGCTGTGATATCTGCATGTGCAAAGGCAGGAGACCTGATGGAGATGGAGAGGGTATTCAAGCGTATGAAGGATAGGCACCGTACTCCAGATTCCACGACGTACTCTATCTTGGTGGATGCATATAGGAAGGAAGGAATGACTGACAAGATTTATGATTTGGAACAGGAGAATCCAAAGATGTTTGGGGTTGATCTTGTGGCTAAATGAACGTGATTGGTGCTGCAATCTTGAGTTCAAGGGTTGAACCAATCCTTAACCTTTCGGGAGGCTCAGAAAAGTATGATGCTTCTACAGAAATCTAGGGGACTAGCATAATGTAAAGTGCAGAGTGCCATTTTGATACCCTGCTTTTAGTCCAAAGACTTGCTCTGTTTTGGGTTGAGCCTCCTCCATCAATGCTTGCAGCTGCAGGGCTAATGAAAGTTCAAGAAGTTGATATAGTTCGGTGTTCTACTTCAGAGATTAAGACCTGCCTATCACTGCCCATTGATTGTACCACATATTTTTTTGGATAAAAGAGTAAAAGATATTTGTTGGGCAAAATGTTGTGTCTATGTAACAACCCGGGCCCTGAGCCCGCAGCACTCATGGACCCATTCCGTTATAAGAAAGCAAGATGGACAAGATCCACACTAACTTGGGCCACCACAATCTAAAAGGGATCCAATTGGTACTTGTTCATCTTTCTTAATTGGTTATAAACCATACAACCAACTTCCAATTTTTCGATGTGGGACTATTGAGAGGGGCATCACAGTCTGTTATGTACTTTTCCTCTCATTTCATTTTGTGTGCGTATTCTTTCAGCTGCCCATTTATTTTTTTATCTACAATAGAAGGTTATTTAGTAATTTGTATTAGAGAGTAAAGCAAATTCTTGTGTTATCGCAGATTTGGGACATGGGATGCCTTTACATATAGTGAAAAACTTTAAGCCTCTATTTGGATGGAGAGAAAAGTAGAGAGGAAAGAAAATTAGAGGAAAAACTAGGAGAATGAAATTTACCTTGTTTGGATGGAGAGAAAAGTAGGGAGGAAAGAAAATTGGAGAAAAAAATAGGGAGAAAAAAGTGGTGGGCTCCATGTAAAAGTTCTCTCTGAAACTGGAGAGATTTCGGAGAGAAAACTCAAGGGTGCTCTTTAATTTTTTTCATTCCGATATTGATCCTTCCAAAAAAAAAAAAATTGATGCATTTTTTAATCATTTGTAATAAGGGCATTATTGTCATTGTAAATTATTAACTTTTCTCTTCTCTTTATTTTCTTCACTCATCAAACAGAAGAAGAGAAAATATTTTCTCTCTATTTTTCTCTTCTTTCTATTTTCTCTTTCCTCATTTTCTTTCCTTCCCACTTTTCTTTCTATTCAAACAGAGCATAAATGTCTTCCATATATTCAGACTACAACTTAGCTAATTATTAAGTTGATGCACTTTCACAGCAGAATATTTCCATTGTGATTGCTGCTTGCTGTATACCATCTTTTCTTCACTAAATCTCTATTATTGTCTCCAGATCAGCCTCAAAGCTGAGAATTAGTTCAACCATGGCAAAAACCAATTTCCTCTGCTGCATTATGGTTAGCTGCTATGATGATGAAGGCAGTAAGAAGATTACTGAACTTGAAAGTTTAAGCTTGCATTGTTTGTTGGCTATTTTGGATACAGCAACAACAGCAACAACAAAACCTTAATCCTGCATTTTGCATTGCGTGTTGACTATTTTGGATATCATAATTTACGTGATTCTGTGTTTTCTAGTTCTCTGTGTTTTCTTTTTCTTTTTATTTTTGTAATTCTACATCTCTCTCGCCTAGATTTGGCCCTTCCAATCATGCATGAATTGTTTTTCCAAACTCATTTGTGGAGCTGATGAAAACAACTTCTTTATATCAAACTATGTTCATAATTATGTCAGTGTAGTAGGTGTAACTTTCCCTTGGATATATTTTCAAGATCTATGTACCATTGAAATATAGTTTCAATTTTAATTTTTATATCAATATCTTTAGGTTAATGCTATAGCTACCTCACGGCTGACAAATATTATTGTGATCAACAAGTTCAATGCAGATGTAGTTCTTTCATATTCAGTCTGCAAAAGAAAGTTTTTACAGACAGATCCTTTAAAAGTAGTTCTCCACCTACTTTGTATGTTCCTGATCTTGGTTTTAAATGCCTCTGGAATGGGGTCATATAACCAGCAGCATACTGTTCCGGCATAAAAAATCAGCACCAAGACACTCTCCTGGTCACCAAAATAGGCTAAATCAAGGCATCTTAATTGAGTCGAGTAGGTACCTGCTGCTAGATTGAACATCAGTTTGTCCAGTGCAGTGTGCAGGTCGTGTGTACCAATCTAACGGGTCTTGGTGACTGGTACTTACTCATGGCTTCCTGACAGAAAAATAAATAATAAATAAATAAATAAATAAAAAGTTATGAGAAAAGGGAGAGGCCCGGCGGGGGAGGTGGACGGAGGCTGGTAGACTGTATTGGGTGCTATTAGGCATCTTGTAAGAGGCTAAGCTCCTTTTACCCCAGCCATAAAAAATAGATGGAGAGGAAAAGTGAGAGTAGACGGGAGAGGAGAGTGGAGGGTCTCGGCGGAGAAAGGATGTTGATGTTATTTAAGAGAGGACTTTTTGGATTCGATGAGGCTCTTCTTCCACCTTCCATTTTTTTTGGACCAAAAATTGTCAAAAATCAAGAATACTAAAAGAATCTATACTTAATTTTTCTCAATTTACTTAAACTTCGGATATGTTGAAGGGTGGACAGGATTGTATAATATGATGATCTTTATTTTTACATAATGTTTTTTTTTTTAAAATGTTAATTTATATAATACTACACTATCTATACTAGTCAATTTTTCACTAGTATTGATCATTGATTGTCAGTACCAACATCGACACTCTGACATTACATATCCATTAGGAACACAATTTAAACACTAAAGACACAAAGAAAAATCACCTCAATACCTTTATTAATGCAAAGAAACAAGGAAACTGAAAAAAAAAGCAAAGAAAATTATTTCAGTTGCCCTGCTACAGGATTTGCTACGAAGTCTTGAACCACATGGCAGTACAAGACTGACTGTATGATGCTGTTCTTGCCAAAAACCAGCTCCGGTATTTAAAACATTCTTTGCGAGTCATTTAGATAATTACACTCGTGGTTATAAGCTTATGAACATGAAGCTTTTGGATTCATATGGTGTCCATGTAATAAAATCTATGATTAGTTGTAACACTCATGGGAGAGGAGTTGTTGATTCTAATCAATCTGTATTTTCCATCTCTTTTAGGAATTTTATTTTTTATGAACAAAATCCAGTACTTACGCTTGTGATTGTGGAACTGAAGTCAGCCTTTGCTCATGACTTACTGTAGCCTGGGCCAATGACCTAGCTCATTTTATAAGACATGGCGATAGTCGAATTTGTGTACTTTGTTTGCAATTATGAAGACATTGTTAATTTTTGGCTTTCCTGGTTTTAGTTGTCTGTGGTCGAACTCAACCTTTCCACCTGGTACAGCTTGTTATTACAAGATTTTATCAGTTTGTACTGAGATGCTTTATTTCTTATGATGACTTGGGGAGGCTATTCTTTCCCACGTAGTACATGATTAATTACTGATGCCAGCTTTTGCTCATAGTTTTCTGCGGCATGGCAGATCACCAAGCTTGCTCTGTAAGATATGGTAGATTTGGAGTTTTGAGGTGCTTCCTCTTCAAACTTTACAAGGAATGGTTACTTGGTTAAGTGTTTTTTCCTCCTCTCGCAAGACACCTAGCAAGTGGCCCTGGCTCCCATCTCAGCCTTTGTTCTTGATTGATTGCATGTATGGCCTCTAATTTAGCCTGTTTTACAGCAAGTGATGGACTTAGAATTTGAAAATGACCACCTTTGCAATTGCATGGTGACTTGTTAGTTTAATCTTTTCATTTGGTATTGAGTTATGCCGCTGAATTCAGGCTTTGCTTAATGCTGACAGAACACCGGCCACTAACCCTGTTTGGTTTACAAGTTACATTGGGTTTGAAATTTGAGACAGTTTAGAATTTTAAAATGACTTTATTACTTGATTTTCAGACAGGTCACATAAACCTTCATTGATTAAGAGAGTCTTCAAGAGCTTTCAAACAATCCAAACGCTCAGTAAGTTGATTCCTTTCCAAGAATTCTCTGGGATGTTGCTAATGGTTTGTCCATCTCCTTCTCTGCCTTGGCGTAAAGAACACTTCCTCTTTTGACCTGGGGGTAAATTATGAAATATATAGCCTTGTCATGTTCGATATGACGCAGCAACAGCATTAAATTATAAAAGCATCTTAGTCCCAGTCAGCGGTAGTTTGGTCTACTGTGAATTGTTAATTATCTCATTCTTTGGAAGCAAGAAAGATAGTTGCTCAATTTCATATTGGTAAGATCGAATTGTTTGTCCCAAGGTTTCAGATGGTAGCCGTTCCAACTTCCCAAGTAGCTTGCTGTCCAAGAATTCCACGGGATATTCTGTTTCCCTGATGAATATTTGAGTAAGGTTATCTCACAGATTTATTTTAACCATCTTGTGTGCTGATAGTTGACTTCGGGAACAAACAATCCTTTGAAGAAATTTATCTATTTTTTATTAATACATAATAACATATTTTTAATTAAAATTTTAAAATATTAAAAGAAGAGAAAAAGAAGTTTGCTCACAGTCTTATTCATCAAGAAACATAGAAATGTAGATTGTAAAAGTAGCATATCGATGAATTAGAATTATAATTGCTGAAAAGAAAAAAAAGAATTCCAAAAATCGTATGGGAACAATTTAGAAGCAATTTGTTTATTTTTTATCAATCTATATATATATATATATATATAAGCATTTTTGTTAAGGTTAGAAGAGAAGATAAGATTGCATATGGTGAATCTAAATACTCCAACGAATGGATGTAATCACTTGAGAAATGATAATATATATGCATCAATATTTTGGATAAAATAATAATAATAATCGATAAAATAGTAATAAAATTAGAATTCATGATCTAAAATTAAGTCAATATTAATAAAAAGAATAGGAGAATCAGCAGTTTGAACCCGTTCAGATTGGGAACTAAACTGAATAGTCGAGACAAATCGATTCCTGATCGGTTCAGCAAAAACCATAATAATCTGAGAGCGTATCACAGTAACAGTGCAAGTCAAAGGGCATCAAAACTCTCATCATTAGACTCACGCTAAGGAATTTAGGAGGGAAGCAAACTCCCCCTCCCCATACATTGAATGTTCTAATCTTCCAAGTACGAAATGTTGTGGATGACATCACTCAATTGGAAATCCTGGCAACAAGGTTGAAATCTTGAGGAATAATTATACGCAGAACATATGAGAGAAGCAAAGTCCTCTAGCTAGCTAATATTCCAAGTACGAAATGTCGTGGATGAAATGATCAGTACTCAATGCACGAATCTTTGCCCTATCTTGGAAGCTATTGAGTGTGAACACTGAGCTACTACTGCTTGGGCCGTCATAGAGTTTGTTAGCTGCATCAGCTGATTAGCTCATTAATTATCAGAAGTTATCTCACCAGACCACGTGCAAAAAAATCACAGGAGCTGAAGTCAACACGCTCAACAAAAATTATAGATTTGAAAGTCAGAAAGGATACAAGCTTAAAATATAAAATATTTTAGAACACCATCATCTTCTATTTCTTTACCATTTAAATATATCATCCAGCAAGTTCCAATTGCCGTAGTGATGCAATGTCTTGCGGCATAACCTACTGGAATGACGTGCAAGACTTCTTTATACATATTTCAACTCATTGCTTAACAAACTTCCAATTGCGTTGCTCAAAACCTTCTGCGAACGATGGCTCCGTTGGTTGGCGAAAACAAAGCCGAGTCTGCTGGCATGGAGGTGGAGGAGAGAGGGAGGAGCATAAGGTCATCCTTTCAGATTGCTGCATCGAGTTTTCGGGGAAGCTTTAGCAGTTCCATAAAGGACGATGATGATGATGATGAAGAAGAGCTGAAATGGGCTGCCATCGAGAGGTTGCCAACATTTGAACGTATAAGAAAATCACTCTTTGATCAGTACATTGATCAAAATGGTGATGGAAAACAGGAGAAGAAGGTGGTTGATGTTACCAAGCTTGGAGCGCTAGAGAGGCGCTTGTTCATTGAGAATCTCATCAAGCATATTGAGAATGATAACCTTCGCCTGCTCCAAAAGCAAAGAGAGAGAATAGACAGGTAGGCTTCATTTACTTTATATCTTCATTGGCATCTAAACTGACCTTTGAAATCACAGACATAAATAAGCATGCAGTTTTACATGTATACTAACTGTGTATACCAAGTTTGCTGGATCTATAACTATAATTTCTGCAGAGTAAATGTGGAACTGCCAACTATAGAAGTTCGATACAAGAATCTATGCGTCGAAGCAGAGTGTTTAGTAGTTCAAGGGAAGCCCCTCCCCACTTTATGGAATGCTGTCAAGAGCAATATTTCAGTAAGTGAGCTGTGGTATTCCATTTGCTTATGCTCAAGAATGATAGATACATGTGGGCTAGTTAGCTGTTTGCATTAAACTGACTGACTGATATATCTCGGTATCTGATGGATCTAATACAGAACATTGTTTCCTATGCACACAGTTTCCATGTTTAAGACTGACTGCTGCACCTCAATCATTGTTATATCATTGGAAAGGTTGATGTAAAATCACTGATTATCATAGACATACTAATCAACAAAGAAGCTTAAAAAAAAAAAAAAAGGAAAATCAATAGGGACAGAGTCCTTCATAGGGAAGAATAGAAAAGTGAGGGTTTATGATCCACATAAGCTGTCTTAATTGTATCTGCAAAGCCAAAGTTTCTATGATCCTAACCGCAGATTGCATACAGATTGGCAAGGAGACTTTAATAAGGAATAAGTCAACGAATGTTTATGCAATCATTTTACGTTGTAATGCAATTTTGCAAAGTGAATAATGCAGAGCTTTCTGTGGAACAGGATCTTGCCAAGCTACCGGGCCTGAAGACTGAAGCAGCTAAAATTAGCATTTTGAGAGACGTCAGTGGGATCATCAAGCCCTCCAGGAAAGTGTTAGATATGTGTCAGCTCATCTTTGAAATGATATGTTTGAATTTTGTCTGTGGCTTTTTCCTTCTTGCAAAATTATACCAGAAGTCAAAAGCAGCATTTTGTAATTTCTCTTTTTTTAATTACTTGAAAACTCACTTTCTCCCTGATTAAACCCCTTGACAACTGTTTCTATGGAAAGAAGAAACATAGTTTTCTTCAGTTGTATTTATTTGAAAATCAGAATATTGGCAGGATTCATTCACTCCCTTTTGTTTGAACCTTTTTACCAACATAGACTTGTTCAACTTGCAGGATGACACTCTTGCTTGGGCCTCCAGGATGTGGGAAAACTACTTTGTTGCTTGCACTGGCTGGGAAATTAGACAAATCTCTCAAGGTTTCTATCATTTTTCTTCTGAAAAAATCATGAATCAGACAGCAGCAATTTTCTCCCTCTAGAAGATTCACAGAATGATGATGATTAGAATCCAGATAACCTTCCTCAAATTCCAAAGTTAAACTAGAAAGCCACAAACCTCACAAGATAATGTTTCCTTGAAGGCTCCATCACTATGACCACTTGCCAGAACAGTTTTTCCTATTCATCTAGTTACAACTTCTCCAGACAGAGACATCAACCTGTAGTGCCACTTAGTCGATAATTTACCACTTCAACTACATACTTTAGTTGTGGAAAACATTTAGTTTTTCATGCAGGCATGCTAGAAATATTGCTAAAATCAATCATTGGAAACCATTTTAACTTAACCACGTCAAAAGAGGTTAATACTTCTTTTGAGCAATAGAGATGCTAAATCTTTTTATCCATATTAATTTGATTTTACATGCTATTAGTAATATGGTTCGCCAAAATCACTCTCCAAGCTTCTGCTGGGACCTACATATCATAGCAAAACAGGATTAAAGGCAAGCTGGTGGAGTGGCTGAATCAAAAACATTATTATGCACATATGGCAAGATTGGTTTGTTAAATAACTGAACAAGTCTTAATATGGAAGCCCCAATAAATAGGAAATGAATGATGCATGATAATCATACAACCCAATAATTATCATATGCAAATGGTCCTATTTACATATTGAAGCCATCATATATCTTCTCTCTCAATTAAAACTACATTATTTGCCAGTAGAATATGTGATTGACCCCCTCTAGCAGCTACTTCAACAATGAAAAGTTTAGGAAATATTGCCGAGAGGGGATGGTCTTTGTAAGCCCATTGCAACAAGAAATCCACTGATCAAATTACAGCTTCTTAGACATGTTGCCGCTACCTCTGCTTTGTCTTAATAGTCTAACTGTCTGATATGCTTTCCTTTTCCTAAACAAAATGCTGTTTCTCTAACCATGCGTACTTTTTTTTTTGGCCGCTTTATGAATCTTTTAACTAGTTTTTAAAAGATTTCCAGTTACATAAGAAGATTTGTAGTCCCTGAAGAGGAAGAGGCTGATTTTCATTGCCACAGTCCCACGCTTTATGTTAGCAAATTCTTTTTACAGGTGAGAGGAGAGGTGTCCTACAACGGCTTTGGATTGGAGGAGTTTGTTCCAGAGAAAACATCAGCTTACATAAGCCAATATGACCTACATATTCCTGAAATGACAGTGAGGGAGACATTGAATTTTTCAGCACGCTTTCAAGGTGTTGGAAGCAGAGCAGGTAAGTTCCTCAAATGTCCTCTAGAGTGTTTTCTCGAGACAATAACCAGAATTCTTGCAAGCACATTATAGAATATTCTAAGACCAATATATCCTATGAAGAAATTATGAAGGAGGTGTGTAGACGAGAGAAGCAGAGAGGAATTGTCCCAGAACCTGACGTAGACGCATACATGAAGGTAAACAAAACATCACCTCTTTTCTTTCTGTTTATCCTTGATTACAGCAAGGGGCTTCTGCTATGGATACGAAATGCTGAGTTCTAATTTTTTTTCATTGAGATTTTGATTAAAAAACAAAAGTGCAAATTTGTTTGCTCAACATAATCAAAATATTTTTCATACATGTGCGAAAAACAAATCCTTCAGTTTAGACTTAATGGAAAAGATGGTTGAAACAATGCATATTTTAAGTAAATATTTGCACCACACCCACCGGGTCCGTTCTTCTTTATAAACAAAAGGACAATGATACAATAAGTCATAGACAACATTATACAATCACTTCAGTTATGCCAAGTCTGTATCTGATGGTTCAGTTTGTTTACCATAGGCAATATCAGTGGAGGGATTAGAAAGAAGTCTCCAAACAGACTACATCTTGAAGGTAATTCTCTTTTTGAGAGCCACAATCATACTTCTAGATATATGTAGATAAATCCTTGTAGCTATTATGCTCAATCCTGTCACTCATGAGAATACTATCTTAAAATTATTCCATCTTATCAGATCATGGGACTGGACATTTGTGCAGACACAATTGTAGGGGATGCCATGAGAAGAGGCATCTCTGGTGGTGAAAAGAAAAGACTTACTACAGGTGCTGTGAAAAAGAGAATAGTGTCAGGATTATATGCCTTTCATGGGTTTTCTGATAAGAATACTCAGCATGATCACCTTTAATTTCCAATACATAGAACTTAATGATTTTTTTTGCAATTAACTCTGATTGTTGACATGTGTTCTGATTCCACCCCCTAGGAGAGATGATTGTTGGACCAATGAAGGCTCTTTTTATGGATGAAATTTCAACTGGCTTGGACAGTTCCACAACCTTCCAAATCATCACTTGCCTCCAACAGTTTGCTCACATAACAGAATCAACCGTGGTGATTTCACTTCTCCAGCCGGCTCCTGAGACCTATGATCTTTTGATGACATTATCTTAATGGCAGAAGGAAAATTGTATACCAGGGCCCTCGTAGTCGTGTTCTCAATTTTTTTGAAGAATGTGGGTTCAGATGCCCAGAAAGAAAGGGAGCAGCAGATTTTTTACAGGAGGTAATTATAAATTTCTAGGCCTTGTCTAATCTATATGAATTCTGTATTTATTTCACCTGACTTGTTCAACTTTTTTATTCAGGTCTTGTCTAGAAAAGATCAAGAGCAATACTGGTTTCATCATGATGAGAGTTATCGATATGTTTCTGTAGATCAATTCATGGAAAAATTCAAAACATATCACATTGGACAAAGTCTTGATGAGGAGATATCAAAGCCTTATGACAAGTCCCAATGCCAAAAAAATGCCCTATCCTTCAATACCTATTCTCTGTCAAAATGGGAGATATTTAAAGCTTGCACAGCAAGGGAATTGCTTCTCATGAAGAGGAACTCAGTTATTTATATATTCAGGACAATCCAGGTTGCTGCTACTCTTCATTATTGTTTATCTCACTCATACTCAGCAACTGATGTTTTTTTATCCTTAATTGCAGCTTGCAATGGGTGCAGTCATCACAATGACTGTATTTCTGCGTACTCGTATGGGAATTGAAATGGTTTACTCGAGTTACTATCTGGGTTCACTCTTTACGGACTGCTCTTATTTATGGTTAATGGAGTCTCACATTTGTCCCTGCAAGCTTCTAGACTTCCAATTTTCTATAGACAAAGGGACTTCTACTTCTATCCTGCATGGGCATATGCGATTCCAGCTTCAATCCTAAAGATTCCCATCTCGTTAATAGAGTCCTTAGTATGGACATCTCTTACTTACTATGTTATTGGTTATAGTCCTGAGGCAGCAAGGTTAATGCCATCTGAGAGCTCGCACTCCTTCAAAGTTTGTAGAGAAACAGTGCCATGACAATTCTTAGTTCTAACCAGCTCTTCTTCTTATGTTCTTGCAGATTCTTCCGCCAATTACTGCTATATTTTCTTGTCCATCAAATGTCACTATCCCTGTACCATCTTATTGCCTCGTATTTCCAGACAATAGTGACTTCTACCATCATTGGTACTTTGGCTTTAGTAGTGACACTTATGTTTGGAGGCTTCATTCTTCCACGGCGTAAGGCTATTAATAAATTTTAATTGTTTAAGCTAGCATTTTAAGAAGAACATACTTAATGACTTTGCTATTGCAGCCTCAATACCTGGTTGGTTGAAGTGGGCTTTTGGATCTCTCCACTTACATATGCGGAGATAGGCTTAGCTTTAAATGAATTTCTTGCACCAAGATGGCAAAAGGTGAAACAAAAGCACCCTACATATGCATCATATAAGCCTTCTTAGTTCTTATTGAATGAACAGATATGGCTCCAGTTCTAAATTTCCCTTCTGCTATCATCATTCTATTCTGCAGATTTCATCAGCAAATACAACTTTGGGACATCAAGTCTTGACAAGCCGCGGACTAAACTACAGAGGTTACTTTTATTGGATTTCAGTAGGAGCACTGCTTGGATACATTCTTTTGTTTAATACTGCATTTACTCTGGCGTTGACATTTAAAAGAGGTAAGATCATCTGTCCCAGTCAAACAATTAAGATGAACACGCATCTCTAGCCGAAATTTTCCTTGCAATAACAAAGAGCTCTGTGGGTTCAGCTATTGGGGCATCTCGTGCTATTATATCCCGTGAGAAGCTTTCTCAAATGCAACAAGATCATGCTAAACCAACAGACCTCACGAATAAGTCCGCTGTTGCATCTAGTCCTACTAGCTTAGAAGCTAAAGCTGGTAAGACCATTTGTCCCATTTTTAGGATATGCAGATATGTTTCAAGAAAGTGGACTCAAAAAATATCATATTTAATGTTGCAGGGAGAATTGTTTTACCTTTTATTCCCCTCACAATATCATTTCTGGATCTGCAATACTTTGTTGATACTCCTCTGGTAATCATGTCGAATTGATCCTAACATTTTAAACTGTGATTAACTTTATAAAATGGTCAATAGCAATGAGAATGTTGACAAGAAGTTCGCTTGTGTCCTAGGAAATGAGAGAACAAGGCTATACAGAAAAAAGGCTCCAATTGCTCCACAATATCACAGGTGCATTCCAACCTGGTGTCCTTTCTGCACTGATGGGTGTCAGTGGAGCAGGCAAAACAACTCTCTTAGATGTTCTTGCTGGAAGAAAAACGGAGGCACA
Source organism: Calamus simplicifolius (assembly GCA_900491605.1). Classification (NCBI taxonomy): domain Eukaryota; kingdom Viridiplantae; phylum Streptophyta; class Magnoliopsida; order Arecales; family Arecaceae; genus Calamus; species Calamus simplicifolius. Next base: position 261,483 of record UESW01004024.1, read on the forward strand.
ATTGAAGGAGATATAAGAGTTGGGGGGTATCCTAAGGTTCAGGAGACATTTGCTAGGATATCAGGTTACTGCGAGCAGACTGATATACATTCTCCACAAATTACCGTGGAGGAATCTGTAATATATTCAGCTTGGTTGCGTCTGCCACCTCAAGTTGATCCTAAAACAAAATATGTAAGTTATTCTAAAAATGAGCCACTTCATTATTTTATACCCTATGGAAGTAGATCTTACTGTTCCTTCTTCAGTTCTTATATATATATATATAGAACTTAAATATCTTTGTTGTCTTCAGGATTTTGTAAGTGAAGTCCTTGAAATCATTGAGCTTGATGGAATCAAGGATGCCTTAGTTGGGATACCAGGGGTCAGTGGTCTATCTACCGAGCAACGGAAACGACTAACAATAGCAGTAGAGCTTGTTTCTAATCCATCTATTATATTTATGGATGAACCAACATCCGGTTTGGATGCTAGAGCAGCTGCAATTGTCATGCGTGCAGTGAAAAATATTGCTGAAACAGGAAGAACAGTTGTATGCACCATCCACCAACCTAGCATCGAGATATTTGAGGCATTTGATGAGGTAACTAGTTCATCTATTTTCCCCTCAGCGTTTTGGAATAGTTTTGTATCACTAGAAGGTTTTATCTTTTCAAGGTATTACTCTAATCTCTACCAAATCATATCCATGGTTCTTAGTGCATCTGATTCTTCTTTTAGGTTTTTATTAAGACACATTTTTAATTTCCTTGCAGCTCATTTTAATGAAAAGAGGAGGAGAATTAATCTATAATGGCCCACTGGGACCACATTCCAGTAAAGTAATTGAATATTTTGAGGCAAGTTTTTCATATACATGATCATCAATCCTTATCGATATTTCTATCTTGATTGTCATGGCATTGCAAAAGTCGATTTTCTGTTACCTACAAATACTTGTAACAATTTGGTTGTTCTCTCTTCTGACCTGAGATATGGAAACCTAGAAAAAGGACATTTGGCAAGAGAGGTACACCAATCCACCCTGCAACACAGCAAATCAATTGCTGGGGAAGGAAAACCTTAGACTTTGTTACATTGACATCATGCAACCTGGGGAACACTTTCCAAGATTTCCTGTCCTTAAAAAAGATTCTGAACAGAAGGAGGAATGGCATATTTGCTATAGCAAATTATCTTCACATTCTTAGTTATATACCAGATTGCTAAACTGAAACACTATCCAGCTACTTTATTTGCATCCATATTTCTTCAATTGCCGGACACACTGCTTCTTGTCTACATACTCATTGTTTAATTTGGTTGCTTCTGTTTCTTATTTCCAGAGTATTCCTGGAGTGCCAAAGATCAAAGATAACTACAACCCAGCAACATGGATGTTGGAAGTTACCTCGACATCAGCAGAGGCACAACTGGGTATAGATTTTGCATGCATTTATAGAGAGTCAACTCTCTACAAGTAAGTATTAACTGTTCATACATCCATTTTAAATGACATATTTCATCCATGTCTATCATGATTCATGAGTGTACATATGTACATACAACAGATCCACAACCATGGAATGCCCAAAGCTGCTTTGTCACTGATCAAGATACAACAAGCTTCTAAGTATGCTCACCAGTGGCACGGAATGTGCTGTTCTCTGCCATGTGGCACCAATGCATCACATTCATTGGCACCCCAGGGTGCTAGTCATGCAGCCATGTCTTATGTTGGCCTGGCACTGGCATGATATGTGCCTTGTGGCATAGACCAGCACAGCACAAAACTAAATCCTAGAGATATAATAATGTTGATGATTTCATGAGTTATAAAAATTGGCAAATAAAAAAGGTTCTATTAATTATTATTCCAAAATATGACTTCCTACTTACCACTCGATCATTTTTGCTGGTTTTTTATTGTAGGGATGCCAAAGAGCTAGTTAAACAGTTGAGCACAACACCACCAGATTCCAAAGACCTAAATTTCCCAACTCTTTTTGCACAAAACAGCTGGGGGCAGTTCAAAGCTTGCCTATGGAAACAACACTTGTCTTATTGGAGGAGTCCTTCATACAATTTGGTGCGGTTTATATATCTGCTTGTCACATCTATAACACTTGGAGTGTTGTTCTGGAAGCATGGGAAGACATTGTAAGTCCTTCTATTCATGTTATACACACTATATATTGATTACTAAATTAAGGATGGTCCAAATATGCATAACATGGCCTAACAAAGATGAAGAAGCCTGTTTCTAAGAGATGACAATGCATACTTTGAAGACTATGTCTTTGTTCATATGCATTAACTTCAACGGTACAGCAGATACAGCTGCACAAGAAGGTTGGTGGATTGGTACCTCATCTTTTCTTGAAAGGGAGACAGTTCCTTGTTCTCAAGAACATCTATAAACAATCCAGTTCTCAAAGTATGCAAGACTATTATATTATGTAGACCTTGATGAGAGTTAAAAGTAGGAAGAATTCATAAAGCTAAAACCTACCTCAAGTAGTTGAACAAAGGCTCGTTGTCTAGTCTTAAGGATTATTTTTTCCAAAACTATGACACGGTCAACCTAGATATAAGTTTTGAACAAGGTGCAAGAGTCTGAATGTTTGATATAGTGAATTCTTGAAATCTAGATATAGTGGCATATAGGCTATGGATATGCATGCATATGCAATTGCCAATATATCTAGAACCATGCAGGTGTCTGAGTGCCCCTATATGGTCAAGATATGTGTTAGACATGGTGACAAGGACATACATTTCAACCATATCATAGCTGTATATTGAAGATTATTAGAAAATAATGAGTTCAGTTAATATAGCAGATATTATTTTGGGAGATAATCTTCGAAAAAATTGATCAATTGACATTTGAGTATCAATTTTCATTGTATGATCTTAAAAAATTCAAGTTGTTTCAAATATATAGAAATTCCAAATGAATAATTTTGAAAAAAAACGCTTTCTTTTGCATAAATCTATGATATTGAATAATATTGTTGCAAATTTTCAATACACAACCATGCAAATTGGCATTTTGTGATGCATATCACAATAGGATCCAATTCCCTAGTATATTGAGTGGCTGTATCAATTGATACACTCTTGACTCTTTAAACCTTTTCCTTTGTTTTGGGATGATAACATATTGCATTCAGTGAACAAAGGGATTTTCTAATGTGATTTTGCATGACATATATGGGTTGAATTGTGCAGTAACATGGAATGATCAGACGTAATCATATAATTCATGTTGATGCATGTTGGACTTGTTATCCATTCTTAATAATGATTACTTCACCATAATCATTGATAATTTGCCTTCCAATAAGAAATTTGGTGAAGAGAAAGTGGTGCAAAATGATTGACCAGCATTACCAACGCTATGAAAAGAGGGACAATGCAAAAATATGGTATTCCACACACACCTAGATAAATTTCCATCAATGTTGTTACATCCAAGAATAAGAAAACCAAATGACTACAGCTAATCTTATACCCAAAATTTAACAACAAAAAAAACAAGAAGGAAAAGATTGATTATGTGGAACAGAAGAACTTGTACATGCAGTTCATTACCTTGCATCTACTCTGCTCTTGCATCTTATTTCTTCCTTGTTATTTTTCTTTTTTTTTGGTGTGTTTTCGAAGAAACAACCAGCAAGACTTGTTCAATGTCCTTGCATCAATGTATGTGACCACAAACTTCATTGGAATCAACAATTGCTCATCAGTTATACCATTTGTGGAAACTGAGAGGACGGTTGTATACCGGGAGAATTTTGCAGGAATGTACTCTCCATGGGCCTACTCATTTGCACAGGTTTAAAAGCTATCCTGGCAGTATTTCTTATTGGAAATATCAGTATTGAAAGATGTTTCTTTTTTACTAATTTTGATGAGGATATACCCTCTTTTTTTTTTGTTGCAGTTGGTCATTGAGATTCCATATGTATTCTTCCAGGTGGTATTCCTTATGATAATTACATATCCAGCAATTGGCTACTACTGGACAGCCTATAAGTTTTTCTGGTTCCTTTACACGTTGTTCTGCACATTTCTCTACTATGTTTACCTTGGAATGTTTCTTGTCTCATTGACCCCAAATGTTCAAATAGCGTTTATAATGGCATCTTTCTTCTACACCCTGCTAAATCTCTTCTCAGGCTTCATTGTACCTGCCCCAGTAAGTCTCCTCTTTCCTTACTGATCCATGAGATCTAGATATACACTACATTAGTTTCGTGTACTACTCAGCACTCCATTGCATATTTTCTGGATGCATACATATGAAAAGTAGATTTACATCACATTTTTCTAGTCATCTACTGAATACTAGAACTAGACAAAAGATGTAGAACTAAAAAGAAGAACAAAAGCCTAATCTTCATCACAACAGGCTAGTATCTTCAGAAAATGAGGTGAGCATGCTACATAGATATTTCAGTTTACTCATACAATCAAAATTTTCAAGTCCTCAAAGTATACCGAGACCATACATTAGAAGACATAAAATTTACAGTATGCTTTGGAAATTGATGATAATCTTTCAGATAGATTATTTTTGGTTGATACATAATGAAGACACACTGCATTACTTTCATGTATGATGTCTTATGCGGTGAATAAACTCACCTTTTTCGGTTTCTTTGCAGCAAATTCCAAAGTGGTGGATTTGGTTCTATTATATCAGTCCCCTGTCCTGGACACTGAAAGGCCTCTTTACTTCACAATATGGAGACATAGAGAAGGAGATAGTAGTGTTTGGAGAAACCAAATCAATTGCTTCCTTTTTACAAGATTATTTTGGGTTTCACCATGATCAATTAGGCCTGGTGGCAGCTGTTCTTGCAGCCTTTCCTCTCATCTTTGCTACTCTTTTTGCATATTGTATGGCTAAACTGAAGTTTCAAAGGAGGTAAGAGAGATGTATGTTCAAGCACACTTGTTAAAAGATATCTGCTTTTGAATAACATTGAGTAGCAGAGAAAGAAAGATGAGTACTTCAAAATGGGCAATGCATTTGCCCAAGACTGTGTTGTGTGGTGGACATAGCATAATGCAAAGAAATTTTAATTAAAAATTAACTTCTGAACTAGGAGAATACAATCAAATGGTAATCCATATGTCTGCATGTGTGCACATACACATGCACAAAGTAAGACAAATATTTTTTTCAGGTGAAATAGGACTTGTAATCCTTATTCCATTGACCTATAAATTCCTGAGCGGAAATAATAAAAGCTTCAAGTTTGTAGTGGTAATGCATGACATGCACATGCACATTCAGGTCTCCAAAACATTGACGTAATGAACATTACCACGATCGATAATCCTTAAACCAAATAATTAGAGCAATATTCTTGAGGACCATATACTCCGCTACGCCAAACTTCTCTAAATGTTTCTCGACAATCTCACTTATACCACTAGAAGAAACATATCCAAATTTAGTGTTCTCCAACAAAAAAATTCTTCTTAATAGTCATTCCAAATTCCAAGTAGCATACTCTCCAAGCATTCTATGAGATGTTCTGCTTCCTTGATATTTGGATGAAGTCATCTCATAGATTTAGTAATGATAGGCAGAGAATATCAAGTGATGTGGCATAAAGTAAACAACCAACTAGAAGATGACACATGACAACCCAAAGGAGGATGTCCCATACGAAAGAGTAATCCTGCCAAAGGCATCACCCACTCTAAGAAGTCAAGCATATCCAGCCATCCACCATCAAGCGGACCTAATTAGGAAGAGGCTCCACATCTCTATAAAAAGCACATAGGTACAGCAAAATACACAAAGGTATCAGACCCTTCTCCAAGTTATTTCTTCTTCTTCCTTGATTCCAGTTCTGACTTAATAGGGAATGGTGAGAAATGAGTAACCTTAATTGCTTTTCCCTCTTTCTTTCCCCTCCCTCCCAAATAAATGTCTTTAAAACTCTTCTCCTTCCTTGCCCTCTCTTCTTCCTCAAAACCTTCATCCAAACAGACGGGGGACACAGCAACTTTAAGAGAAACTTGATACTAATGGGGTCGAATGATACCAAGCAAGGCCCTCGAGGTCATCTTTGGATAGGATACAAAATTAGGGATCCTAACCTAATAGGAGAAAGAAACTATGGAAATAGAGGGAAGAAGAAGAGAGAATAAGAAAGCCCCCCCGCCTGTCTGTTCTTGGAATATGTGAACCCTCCTACTCATTTGTTCTTGGAACTGGGGAACCCTTGCTCACCACCACTATGTTAAAAATTTAGTATATTTCAATATCCAAAAGTTTCTTCAAATACTTTTTCTTTTCTCTCATGAAACCACTCTTTTAGTCACATAAAAAAAAACCAATCTTACTATTACTTATATATGTGTTACTCTCTTGCTTGGGTGAATGGTTGTAAGAATGTTCATGCATGCGCGAGCCGGCCAAGCCAATGCAAATCGGTGAAGCCAAATTCGAAAACCTGTTAATCGGGCGTTATTATGAGCTTCTGACATTGGTGTGTGCCATGCACACCTCAGCATCTTCTTCTCAGTGGACAATATCATCCCAGGTACTATCTTATCCTCGTCCTTAACCAACACATCCAAACAGGAATTCTTCCTAACCCGAGGCTTTATCCGCAGCATGCCTTAGCATCTTCTTTTTAGTGGATAATATCATCCCGGGTACTATCTTATCCTCGTCCTTAACCAACACATCCGGACGGGATTTCTTCTTAACCCAAGGCTTTATCCGTAGCCTCCTTTGACCGACCACCTTCTCAAGGTGGTCCAATGACTAGATCACCATGTCCAGTGGAGCTGGTGACCCTCGATGCATGTCAAGAAGCAATAGAGGAGTAGAGAGAGAGTGGAAGCTCCTCCGGCACCACAAAAATTTTCTTAGCTTGTCAACTTTCGAGTTCCTCTTGATGCCTGGCAGTGGTGAATTGGGATTGGCAGGGGCCGAGATATGGGATCGTTTCCAACTCCCGCTCGGTCATCACCGCTATCGTTAGCCGGTTTCAATCGTCGATGTCCATCGCGTCTTCCACTGCATTTCGTGAGTCAACTTGCTAGTAGACTCGGGTTTGACTCGACCCGAGTCCACTTGTCCTTTTCTTTTCTTTTTTTTAATTAACTACCTTGGGCTGATCAAATGGATCAGGCCCACCTTGGTACAAAATAAGGCTACAACAAATATTGAACCTAACATTCTCACTCCTAAATTTCATCCTCAAAATTTAATGTATATAGGCCTTCATATCCTTTTTTTTTTTCAATTTTCATGTGGTTTTCATTCAAAGAGGTTGCTTCGTTGTACTTCAATATATGAAAATATGATGCCACAACACTTGATCTTTACGATCCATATTTCTGCAAGATATTCTTTATATGTTAAGTTTTTTAAAAAGATTTGGAGGCTCTAGCTCAACAACATGATTTGGTTCCAAGACATTTCCTTAACATAGGAACATGAAAGCATTATGTATTCCAAAAATTGTAGAGGGTAAGAATCTACTTTATTATCTCTATCCAAAATTTCGAATGAGCCCATATATCTAGGATTGAGCTTGCCTCTTATTTCAAATCTTGTGATTCCTTTAATAGATAACACTTGAGATATACGTAGTCATCCATCTAAAATTCTAATTCTTGCCTTCTCAAGTTTGTGTAGCTCTTTTGTTTAGATGAGTTGTAGGAAATAGCTTTCTAATTTATTCAATCTTTTTCACATAAAGTCAATTCCTAACAGACTTCTTTCTCCACCATCCTCCCAACAAATCAAAGATTACATTTCTTTCATAAAATGCCTCGTAAGGTGTCATCTAGATATTAGTTTGATGGCTATTATTATAAGAAAATCCGATTAATGACAAGTGATCATCCCAAGCATCCTTTAAATCAATAACACAAACTCTTAACATAATTTCTAATATTTAAATCATCCTTCTAACTGGCCATCAAATTATAGATGAAATATCGTATTGAAATTGATTGGTCCTCAAATTTTTATGTAGACTTTTCTAAATTGTGAAATGAAATGAGTGTCTCTATCTAACGCAATAGTTACTGGAATACCATCTAGCTTTACAATCTTCATTGTATATAATCATGCTAATCTCTCCAAGCTAAAGCCAACCTAGTAGAAAAAGGGCAGACTTTGTCAATTGATCCATGATTACCCAAACTTCATCATTTAAGCTAGGAGTCTTAGGCAGTCTGATGACAAAATCTATAGTAATATGCTCCGACTTCTATATCATGATTTCAAGTAGTTGCATAGCCATACAGGTTTTTGTTGCTCTACCTTCACCCATCAGCATTCTAAGAATTAAGCTACAAATTGAGCAATCTCTCTTTTCATATTATTTTACCGATATAATGCCTTTAAGTCCTTAACTCTTAGGTGTACTAAGCAGCATTGATTAATAACTTGGTAGTCAAGCTATTAGTGAAGTTCGGGTGATGATTAGAAGACAAGTGCCACAAAGCATCCTCCAAGCTATCTTACCCTCTTTCATGGAGTTTGAAACTCGGTTGCTCCAACAAGGAATGTAGTGGTCCAATAGTAGGGTCGAAGGAATTCAAGATGGAGAAAAAGGACTTTTGGACATTGTGTCAATAGGCTAGGCAGATTTAGTCCTTGATTGGTTTTCTTGAGAAGGGATTTTATTCTGGAATTAATTGCACTGTCCAAGATGCTTCAGGTTTCGGAATTATTCAAAGACACGTCCCGAAACCTTCTCGTTCCAAGACGCTCCTCCATGAGTTCCTAGGAGGAGTTGACCGCCTTCACGCTCAAATCCCACGTCTTGCTTTCTTTTTCAAGACGTGAGTACGTGAGTCTCTTGGGCTTTCAAGCGTTTGTCTCCCCAGCTCGATGCCTCACATTCTCCCTTTTCCCTTCACGTACCCGTGGACCACGTCCTCTTTCCAACGCCCAACGCATTGATAGTTCCCACGTTTATGAAAAAGAATATTGCCGCTTTGCAATTTTCTGGGAGAAAAGAATCTGTTCTCTATTCCATCCAAACCCTAGAGACTAGGGTTTAAATACATCCACGAAGTGGGCCAGGCCCAGACTCAACAAAAACTCCCATGGACTAAACCAATGAGATTAAACTAATCCCCAAGCCCGTGTACACCCGTGACTTGATTTAATCTCAACCCTTGGACTCAAACCCAGCCCAATACAAGTTAGCCCACCTGGGCCTTGATAGCACCACACCAGGCCCAACAATCTCCACCTTGGTGCTTTCAAGGCCTCAGCACGTCCACTGTGTCCATCAGCTTTAACAACGAAATACACTTTTGAAAACTGTCCCGTGGAAGAACCTTAGTCAGTGCATCTGCTGGATTTTCTTTGGTGTATACCTTCACCAGCTCCACCTCACCATCTTCCACCAGCTCTCTGATCCTGTGGTATCTGAGGTCAATGTGCTTCGTCCTGGCATGATAGACTGCATTCTGCGCAAGCATCAGAGCACTCTGGCTGTCACTATGCACCTGGACAACCTTCTGATCAAGTCCCATCTCCAGCATCAAGCCCTTCAGCCAAAGAGCTTCCTTTGCTGCCTCTGTGATACCTATGTATTCTGCCTCCGTGGTAGATAAGGCTGTGATGGGCTGCAGACATGATCTCCACGATACTGGACCACCAAACAGGCTGAACACAAAGCCTGTTGTGGATCTCCTAGTGTCCACATCTCCACCAAAGTCTGCATCCACATACCCATATAACTGCCCACGAGCCTCCTTGGATAAGTTGGATCTCTCAGCACCTTCTTGCTGTCCATAGCAAATACCAACCCCAACTGTACCTACCAAGTACCTGAAGATTCCCTTTAGTGCTCGCCAGTGCTCCCTGCCAGGGTGCGCCATGAACCTGCTCACCTGGCTCACTGCATGGGCTATGTCTGGCCTACAACATACCATGGCATACATAAGGCTCCCAACACCAGAAGCATATGGTACCTTCTCCATCTCCTGAGCCTCCACCTCAGTCTGTGGTGACATGGTCTTCGATAAGGAAAAATGTGCTGCCAAAGGTAGTGCTGTCGGTTTGGCATCCTTCATCCCATATCGCTCCAGAATCTTTTTAATGTAGCCACCCTGACTCAGATGCAGCACACCTTTGGATCTATCTCTGATGATTTCCATCCCTAGGATCTTCCTGGCTGGCCCCAGATCCTTCATCTCAAACTCCCGAGACAAAGCTATCTTCAGTTCCTGTACAGCCTTCTCACTCTTGCATGCTATCAGCATGTCATCTACATACAAGAGTAAGTACATCCTAGACCCATCATCCAGAGATTTAACATACACACAAGAATCATACTCACACCTGGAAAGTCCAATGCTCCTAACATAAGTGTCAAATCTCTTGTACCACTGCCTCGGCGACTGCTTCAGCCCATACAGAGATTTCTTCAGCAAACAGACTTTCCCATCTGATCTTGGTTCTCTAAACCCTGGTGGCTGCTCCATGTAGATGCTCTCCTCCAAATGACCATGGAGGAATGCTGTCTTCACATCCATCTGCTCCAGCTCCAAGTCCTGAGCTGCTACAATACTCAATAATAGTCTGATGGAAGTGTGCCTGACAACTGGAGAAAATATCTCACCATAATCGATGCCTTCTTTCTGAGAGTATCCTTTGGCCACTAGTCTTGCCTTATACCTGATACCCTCTTGTTCTGAAGCTCCTTCCTTGCGCTGATAAACCCATTTACAACCAATGGGTTTCTTTCCTTGTGGCAGCTGGACCACCTGCCACGTATTATTGCTGTGAAGAGACTGCATTTCCTCTGCCATAGCATGGATCCACCTATCTCTATCCTGACTTTCCATAGCCTCCTCATAGGTGAAAGGGTCTCCATTCGCTGTCACCAGGGCATATGACAACGAATCCTCAAAGCCGTATCGAACTGGTGGTCGCACGTTCCTCCTGGGCCTTTGCTGTGCGATCCCAGTATCAGTCCCCTGTCCAGCTGCATCCTGCTGAACTCCCTGGCTTCTACCCCCTCTGTCAGTCCTCTCCACCTGAATCTCAAATCCTCCTGGTCCACTAGCAAATGGCACAACTGTATAGGAGGTTGTCTGACTAGTGTTACCGTGTTCTACCTCCTGTAGTCCCTGCTGTGCATCCATGCCACTTCTGTTCTGGAGGATTGAGCTCTCATCAAAGGTTACATCTCTGCTGATGACAACCTTCTTCTCCAAGGGGTCCCATAGCCGATACCCCTTGACTCCTCGCGGGTAGCCTAGGAACACCATCTTCTTAGACCTGGCATCCAACTTACTCCGCTCCCCAGCTCCAACATGCACATATGCTGTGCATCCAAACACCCTTAGATGGTTTAGGCTTGTCTTCCTTCCAGACCATATCTCCTCTGGAATGTCTCCATCTAACCTGGTGTGCGGTGACCGATTGACCAAGTAGCTAGCTGCATCTACTGCGTCAACCCAGAACATCTTTGGAAGCCCTGCCTGCAGCCTTAAGCATCTTGCCTTTTCCAATAGTGTTCTGTTCATCCTCTCAGCCACCCCATTCTGTTGAGGAGTTCCCATCACCGAGAAGTGCCTTCTGATGCCCCACTCCTCACAAAAAATCTGGAACTCCCTGCTGGTGTATTCCCCGCCATTATCAGACCTCAGACACTTCACACTTTTACCCTGCTCCTTCTCCACCTCAGCCTTCCAGATTTTGAACTTGGTGAAGACCTCTGATTTCTCCTTCATAAAGTAGATCCACAGCTTCCTTGAGAAATCATCTATCAGGGTCATAAGTATCTGGCCCCATTCCTTGCAGAAACTGGGGCTGGTCCCCAGACATCTGTGTGTACTAACTCCAGGGGTTCAGCACTCCTAGCTGTGCTGACTGAGAACTGTACTCTCCTCTGCTTTCCCATCTGACAAGGCTCACAGATCTCCATATCTCCGCTACTCAAGTCTGGAAGCAGACCTCTCTTGCTCAGTTCTTTCATCCCCTTGTCTCCCATGTGGCCCAGGCGGTAATGCCACATCCTGTACACATCCCGGGGATCTTGCTCCACAGCTGCCACCTCAGATTTCACAGTCATCACAGAGCCCTCCATCTTGTATAGATTATTTTCCAGCCTCCTCCCTCTCATCACCACCATGGCTCCATTGGAGATGTTCAGAACTCCACTCCTGGCACGACTGCTGAAGCTGTATCCAGTCCGCTCCAAGTACCCCAGTGATACCAGATTCTTCTTGAGTTCTGGAACATGCTTCACACTGGTAAGAGTGCGCACCATACCATCAAACATCCTCACCCTCACTGTGCCAATACCTGCCACCTTGCAAGGGTGATTATCTCCAAGAGTCACATTCCCCTCCTCAACCTCTGTGTAAGTACTGAACCACGACCGGTTGGGAGTGTAATGATGAGAACAGGCTGAATCCAAGGTCCACATCTCTGTGCTGTGCCTGTGATCATCTGATACAACCAAGAGATCATCCTCCACCTCCTGATCTGCAACTGTACTCACAGACTCAGATCCTCCTTTTTCTCCCTTCTGATTTTTCCACTTAGGACAATTCTTCTTAAAATGTCCTACCTCTCCACACTTATAGCACTTCAGCTCTCTCTTGCCTTTCCTGGACTTTGATCGTCCTCCAGACTTACTTCTGTCCCTGCCCCTACCTCTGCCTGTCCTTTCCCCAACTGATAGACCCTCCTGGGGAACAGCTTCCTTGGTCATCTTCTCCCTCTGCTCATTCGTCCGAAGCACCGAGACAATATCTTCATAAATTAATGTCTCCTTCCCATAGAGCAGTGTTGTGACCAATGAGTCATAAGACGTGGGCATTGAACATAAAAGCAGAAGTGCTTTATCTTCTTCCTCCATCTTGACCCCAACATTCAGAAGTTCATTGCTCATCTGGTCGAATATCTGGATGTGACCCAGCACATCTCCACCTTCTGACATCCGAAGGCTGTAGAGGCGCTTCTTCAACATCAACTTGTTGCACATATTCTTTCCCATATAGAGGGTGTGCAACTTCGTCCAGAGTCCCTTCGGGGTCTTCTCCTCCAGCACTGAATAGAGGACTGAATCCGCCAGACAGCCCTGATCATTGAACATGTCTTCTTCTCCAATGAAATCCACTGCTTGTCTGTCATCCCATCTGGCCTTTCCTCCAAAGCCAGATCTAAACCCTGCTGCACAAGGAGGTCCTCTACCCGGACTTTCCACATGGAGAAACTTCCCTTCCCATCAAACTTCTCAACCTCTAATTTTATGCTACTCCCCATGGCCAATTTCAAAAATAGCACAAAAATAAATTTTATAAAATAGAGAAGTACCTTGACGAGATTCTGTTGAAATTATTTCAACTCCTTGAAGGCCTCCAGATTACTCCTTGAACCAGGCTCTGATACCACTTGTTGCGTTTAGTCCTTGATGAAAGCAATGGCCACTAAGCATCCTCCAATGCTTATCTTACCCTCTCGTTCCAAGATGGAGTTTGAGGAACTTCGGTTGCTCCAGACAAGGAATGTAGTGGTCCAATAGAAATAGGGTCGAAGGAAATTGCTTCGGCAAGGGCTGCCGCCAATGAGAGAGGGAATTTTGGGAGAAAAGAATCTGTTCTCTATTCCATCCAAACCCTAGAGACTAGGGTTTAAATACATCCACGAAGTGGGCCAGGCCCAGACTCAACAAAAAACTCCCATGGACTAAACCAATGAGATTAAACTAATCCCAAGCCCGTGTACACCCGTGACTTGATTTAATCTCAACCCTTGGGCTCAACCCAGCCCATACAAGTTAGCCCACCTGGGCCTTGATAGCACCACACCAGGCCCAACAGCCTTAGGCCAGGCAACTTCAGCCAAGCCAGTCGTAGCTCGACTTATGTTAGCTTATCTAGTCCTGACTTGATCCTTAACAAGAAGAGCTATCAAGTTTACCATATCTATAATCTAATAACAAATATAAGTTAAAGAGCTCAATCGAAAAGGAAATATACCCCTAGCTTGTGTAGAGCTTAGTTTGGCATTAATCAAAGCCTCCTTGGTCAGAAGCTCAACAAGTTTGGGAGGCTTAGCCTTCAATAGCCGAGCTAAGACATCCTCTTTATCTTAGTTGAACAAAGGAAGATAGTTTAGTTTCTTTCTTAACTACCCTCAAGCCGGTTTTGAATGACTAAGAGCCGTCAATTAAATAAACAAAGAAAAATGAACTTTTCTATCCATGGATGGAGGTTAGGCTGTCGAACAGAAACTTTTTACTCTTCCAAGCATAGATATCCGACCATCCAATCTCAGTAGGATATTCTTTATTACATAAAGAGCTTGAAACAAATCTATAGACAAAGGAACTATGAGCAGAGACATTGAGGACATGAAGTCGATTATATGTCTCAAGAAATTTGGGACAAGTTGAGTGAAAGCTACTCTATGCAAAGAAAGATGAGAAGAGATGAAGTCTTGAAAGGGCAATCTTAGCCAGCCTTCAAAATATCCTCGTAAAGGCAGTCTTCCTGCTCATAGTCGGAGGCTCTATCCTCCTGACCAAAAACTCTAAGGATGAAAGAGGAAGGAATGAAATACGATCAATATATTTGCATCAGGTCATCCTTCTGAAGACACTCTTATTGACCATAAAGTTAGAGGTTGCCTCCATTGATCTCATGGTGTCAGAAGGCCAATCTGAAATACTCCAAGTCGGGATATCATCATAAAAGATGTGCTTTAGGGCGGGTATCAGACAAACTAAGAGTCTCAGAGAGTATAACCGATTTATTCAGATAGCTTAGGGAATGTACCTAAAGAGCTAAGAAGACTGACCAACAAAAGATGAGCTAAAGAACCTTAGTAATGGGAATCAAGAAGCATTAGGACATTTCGATTGAAAAGAAAAGAGAATTGATAAGTGAAAGCTGAGAAAATGAAGCAAATGAAGTCACCTCCCCTTGCTTATATAGACTTAAAATGAATACATTAGAGATGAAATGACTCTTTATTATTTGAAGTGCCATAAATGTGACTCCAACGACAATAAATGCCATGTTGCACTCATCCATAGGTCAGCCTAATGACAATCCATCTCTTCAATTACTTAAATCAATAGTAATTCGATCAATTATATCTCGATCTAAGAAAATTTAAGCTTAGCCTAGATCGATCTAAGTTCAGCTTAAAGACCTAAAGCTTAAGTACCAACCAATCATCAAATGTTTGCAGAATGGGCTAAAAAACCTGAGCCTAAATTAAACTATTTTTGAGCTCAAAAGTCAGGGACAAGTAATATGATATAATTGAGTAGTCACACGAAAGACGGTACACGCAACCCAAAGGAGGAAGTCTTGTAGTGAAAAGAAATCCTATCAAAGGTATTGTCCACTTGGAAAACCAAGTATATCTAGTTGTTTTGAATCAAGTGGACCAAATTAAAAGGACTTTCCATGCTTTTATAAAAAGCCCTCAATACATTCGAAGGACAAACTACATAGAGGGCTCAGGTCCCTTTCTAAATTATTTTTTTTCTTTTTTCTTGATTCTTATGCTGACTTCAGAGTCAGGAAGGATCGGAACGGCTGTCTCTGATACTGATCTCTTCTCTCTCACATCTAAGCTTGCTCTTCATCATTCCCTGCTCCTGCAGTAGGAGTCCTATTGGAGGCAACGATCTAGGTTCAGTGGCTTCGAGAGGGGGATCACAATACTAGATTCTTTCATCAGGCCATTCTGAAGCGTCGGGCTGCTAACAGGATTCGGCGATTAGTTGATGCGGAGGGAAACTCCTAGGAGGATTCTGTTATTATCTGGGACCAGTTATTCCAGTTCTTTCTATCTAGATGGACGGAGTCCAATGGGGAGGGGGCACCGGTTGTCAGGGTTCTTTCATCTAAAAAGGTCTCTGAGTTCCAGAACAACCTTTTGATTAGGATTATCACTGATGATGAGATCCGTCCGGCTTTATGGGACCTTTGGCCCGATAAGGCCTGGCCCGGATGGTTTTCCGCCATTCTTCTTCCGTCATTATTGGGATATTGTTGTTGGGAGGTCACCCAGGCTATTCACAGTGCTTTCTGTCCAGATCCATTCCTTTAGACTGGAATCAGACCCTCATCACACTTGTACCGAAGCACCCGGATGCCTCTTCTCCTCAGCACTTTCATCCGATCAGTCTTTGCACTACCTTATATAAGGTTTGTGCTCGCCTTTTAGTCTCCCATCTGCGGGTGGTCATTCCTCAGCTTATCTCTTCTGAACAGGGGCTTTCATCAAAGGTCAGAGTATTTTCGATAATGTCCTTATTGCGCAAGAGTTTATGCATGATCTCCAGAGAGCTTCGGTCTGGCAGTGTCTTATGGCCGTCAAGTTAGACATGTAGCGTGCCTATGATAGGATGAGCTGGAGATTCATGCACCAAACCCTGCTTGAATTTGGTTTTCATGCTTTATTTATTGATTGGATTATGGCCTGCATCCAGAAGTCGTCATTCTCCTAATTGTTAATGGTGTGCAATCCTCTTTCTTCACTCTTCTGTGGGCCTAAGACAGGGTTGTCCATTATCTCCGTTTTTATTTGTTCTAGCTGCGGATGATCTATCACGCGCTCTTCATCAGGCTCAGCAGGATGGGCGCATCATCGCCCCCTTTATGGCTGCTTCCTCGGGACCCCCCCTCTCCCATCTCCTTTTTGCGGACGACTGCATCATGTTGGGTCAGGCTTCTCTTCAAAATGCTGGCGGTTATGCCTCTATTATTCAGAGCTATTATGGTGCTTCTGGCCAGAGGGTTAACTTAGATAAGTCTACGATCTGCTTCAGCCCTAAGACTTCCAGGTCAACCAGGGATGTCATACATCAAGCTCTGGGCATCTCGAACAAGGCTGATGTGTTTTCTTATTTGGGGATCCCTCTCTTGGGAAGGCATCCTCGTATCAGTGATTATACTTACCTCGAGCGACGCATTCGGGACCAGTTGGATGGATGGCAGGTGACCGGCTTATTATGATGGCGAGAATCACCCTTATTCGCTCTGTCCTTACGTCTCTCCCTATGTATATTCTATCTAATGCAGTGGTCCCTATTACGTCTTCGAAGGTTGGAGCGTTGTTTCAGGGACTTTCTGTGGGCTTCTATGCAGGATGGTCATGGTATTCATCTTCAGGCATGAGAGTCGATCTGTATGCCTTTGCGGGAGGACGGCCTTGGTATCCAGTCCTTGATTGTTAGGAGAGAGGCTCTGTTGGCCAGGCATGCCTCGAGATTTATTCTTGATCCTCACTGCTTATGGAGCTCCATTATGCATGCGAGATATGGTGCCTGGCCTCCTTCTTCGGATTTTCTAGCTAGTCGGAGGCATTCCTTCTTTTGGAGAGAGGTGTGTCATCATGCTCCGACTATCTTGAACAACGTCTCCTGGATGATTGGAGACGGAGCCTCGGTTGATGTTGCTCAGGATACTTGGATTTCGGATCTTCCTCTCTTTCGTTGGCCGTCATTCATTAGTATGGATGTTTCGCCTGGCATGAGAGTTCGGGAGCTCAGTACTCAGGATTCTTCCTCTTGGGATTCCCAGGCCGTCGACAGGTTATTTGGGAAGGAGCTCTCTCGGCAGATTCTTTCCATTCCTATTATCCTGGGCCCCTCTCAGGATACTAGGTTATTGCGTAGATCTTCTCTCCCCAGGGCTCCCACTTCGGATCTCATCGAGGAGTATAGATCATAGCCTCTGGTCTCGAGGGATGCTATCTAGATTTGGAAGCTCCCCATTCATCCCAAGGTCCAGTTATTTTTATGAAAGATCATGTGGAATTACCTCCCCTCCTCCTCGCATCAGGACAGTGTGATCACCCGTCTGTACCAAAAAAAAAAAAAGAAGAAGAAGAAGGTGTAGGGTACTTTTCAGAGGAAATCATGCACGGAGGTAATCATTTATAGAGTGGGGCCTTCCATCTTCCTCATTCCCGCAGACTTTTTAGGGTGCCATCCCATAGGGTTTTTTAAATTTTTAGGGATGGTGTTTTTAGAGTGAAACATTTCAATCTGTTCAAATTATATTTTGTGGTTATTCGGCATAGGTTGCAGAGTAACAAGCTCTGAAAGAGCATCATATCAGCTCTTGGAATTACCTACGAACCATAGGCACGAGTCAAGACCAACATGAAAGCCTGTAAAAAGATTACCTTAGCTTAAAATGGAGTTTCTTTCATCAATAGACTAAATAAAAGTTAACAACCAGCAATAAATTTTATCTATTTACAGTTGTATTGATTTTCAATAGAAGCTTGACAACGTCAACCAGCATTGTTCTCCTTCAATCCGAAAATGAAACCATAGCACTTCTACAAGCAATGCGTAATAGATGGGATTGATTCCCACTATGAACATCAATTTTTTTTCCAAGAAAAAAAACCAAGTGTGATGGAATGCAACAACTTCCTATGGCTTTTATACTTGGTCAACGTTCTTTTTGCACCTCAGGGAACAATTGCAACACCAGCATCTTATAGCAAAGAAAAGAAAAAATGTTGGATTATGCCATTTCCTGGAACATTGACATGCCCCACCCAAAATTTTAGAACTGAGAGACTGATGTTATTGATGAAACAGAAGTTCATGACGTAGCATTCTCCGATGCACTAGCAAGCAGCAACATCTGCATCAGATTTCTGGACTGCTTATAGAGCAACAAATCAATTTGGCAAGTACTAAAATGACTTTTTTAGCGGATCTGATGAAATGATCCGTTTTCTATTTTATCAAAAAAAATCCCAAACACCACTAGGACACTGAAAAATAACTAACCATATTTGGAGGAAATAGACATGAGTAAATTTGGTAGTCAAAATACCATCTTACAAGAAACCAACACAAATCACTCCCCTATCGTAACATCCATAAAATCTGAACTGCCTTCAATGACAAAGATGGCAAGGAAGAATTGAAAATTGCAGTTGATAGATTTTATTTTTTGGTATAATTGATTATGATTAATGCCTCATGTTAAATTTCTGCAATGGCATGGGATAATTTTGCATTATCATCATTATATTTTGCAGTAGCTGCTGCTTGAGGGCACGCCAATCTGCAATTACCACTTGCAGATTTTATGATTTAAAATCAAAATAGAAAAGGAATAGAAGAAGAACAATTCTAATAGCCGATCTCTTGGTTCGGATCGCTCTTTAGGGATTTAAAAAGAGAGGAGAGGAGAGCTCACAATAGGATGACGAAAGGAGGCCGCAGAGGGCGAGAAGCATGCAGGCGATAATCGCACAGGCCTGCCTCATAGTTTTTTGAAATTTATATGGCTAGAAAATGCTAATAAGTTTAGCAAGAAAAAAAAAGGAAAGAAATTGCTAGCACTTAGCAGATGAATGATAGTTGACATATTTAAGTGGGTTCGTGATCAGCATTCACTATATACCAGAGATTAGTACTTTGGTAAGAATTATTCCAGTTCCACCCGGAACATTTTGGTTATTTGGCCTATCCAAGCACAACCTATGCATGCATGTGGTTCCATGACGTTATATGAAATATATGGTAAAACATGACAAGATCTAAACATGGTAGTACCTACAAGTTGCTAGTACTTCTAGCTAACATCCACCATCCTAAACCATCTACTGACCAACAAAGTTCCCTTTTTTTTTTCTTTGAAGTAAATAATATGTCGTGTGTTCAGTTTCAAATACTAAACATAAGTTTTTGGATTACATAATATCTATGTATAACAGTGACAACCTACACCTTGGTACAATATATGCTCTGCATTAATGCATTCACAGCTTTTTTATGTTACAGGAAGGATCGTTTCATAGTTTGAGCATGACACAGTCCAAATTCATCAAGTAATAAAGAGAAACATGATGTGTTCCAGCACTCGAATATTTAAACCATATTAGAAATTTCCATTAAGCCTGCAAGCACATTTTTTTTCTCATACTAGACATAGCATCTAGCTAGATTTAAAAAGAAGACTATGATCCAAAGATATTTTGGTAACATTATAATGATTCAGACAATTTCTCAATAAATTGTAATGCAAGCATACAAGGATAGTGAAGTTCTACTCAAGACTGATCAAATGTTCCTCGAAAAAAAGATTCTATCACTTTCATTTATGGTGTCTTTCGTAGGTCAAAATCGATCAAATTCCAAACTAAAATCATCATATTATCATCAGAATGGGATAAATAGATAGCAAAATAGCAAGCTTTTTTTTTTGAGGACATGAGCTTCCTCAAGGGAACACATAATTTGTTGGAAAATATGATATTTTCCATACATGAGAAGTATGCAAGCGAAAACACCCAATTCCTAAGCGGATAACAAATTATATCATTAATTTCAGGAGCATCATATGATCCAACATGGTTCTCACACTAACCATTTGATGCAAGGAAATTTGGCGTTAATGGAAGAGAACTTACTCAAACATGCTGCGTGGTTATGTTTATTCATGCATCAGTGGGTGCTACA
>UESW01004024.1:284005-439007 GCA_900491605.1 Calamus simplicifolius
ATCATTTCAAGGCTTGACTTATTTTCATTCTCTATTGGTACTCATGTGGATTCTCTCAATGCCGAGCTTAAGAATATCTTTGAAAGACTTCAAGGGATAGCCGCCGATGGATCCAATGTATATCTTGATAGAACCAATCAGTTACGAAGACATTGATGCAGCAGTTGATCAAATTCAAGTAACCATGAATGATTTTAGCAATCTCAAAAGGATGATATCATGGAGATGATTGGACACTTAAAAAGTTTGATATTCAAGCGTGTCAAATGAACTTAATACTTATCTTAGTTATATCTCTAAATTTCCTTCCTAGATTGTACCTAGGAAATTTTGCTCTAATATGAATGTTTTTGAACTTTGATGAATCTAAGTTAGTTTACATTTGATTCCATAAGCTTGTATTACATTTTGATGTAATTTGATGTACTAGACTTTTGAATGAAATGAATTCTCTATTTCCTTATGTCAATGAAATTTGAATGAATGTTTATCTATCTTTTTGTTGATAACAAAAAAGGGGGAGAATTTTATAGTTTTATGATTGTCTATGATTTTGATGATAAACAATGGGTTAATTAATTAAGTTTCATAGGGGAGCTACCTCATTAAGGGGGAGCCTAAACTTAACTATGAAACAAAATTAATTCACTAATCAATCATGAACAAACTCAATATTTTTGTCATCATCAAAAAGGGGGAGATTGTTGAGAAATTATTGAAACATAATTGCCCCAACTTATTGATTTTGATGATTTCCAAAAGACATTGCTTTACTTTCTAAAAGGCTATGAACATGATAAGTCAATCAATGAAATATTCTTACTATGAGCAATTTCAAATTGGAAACTATGAACTATTAAAAATATAATGAGTTTCTTGAATCAATTGAATATATGTTTCAGTGAGCTATACTTATGAATTCAAAAATGATTTTCCATACCAATCTTTTAAAGATCAATGACTTAATAAAAATGCTTTGAAATTGAGCATTACTGTTAAATCAACTTTATCTAAGTCATATTTATATTTCAAAGTTGGTTGGGATGATTTTCAAAGCAATCAGAATGTTTTCTGATTTTTGTATCAGTCCCGAGCCGAC
The DNA here is from genome assembly GCA_900491605.1 of Calamus simplicifolius. Taxonomy (NCBI): domain Eukaryota; kingdom Viridiplantae; phylum Streptophyta; class Magnoliopsida; order Arecales; family Arecaceae; genus Calamus; species Calamus simplicifolius. The sequence goes on from UESW01004024.1 coordinate 285,105, forward strand.
TCGAGAGTTTCCGAGTCGACTCCTGAACTTTCTCGAGCCGACTCGTGACTGTGCGAGCCGACTCGACTCAGACGGCAGAAAGACTCATTTTTGAGTGCTTCTCGAGTCGACTCCCAGCTTTTCGCGAGTCGACTCCTGAAAGTCAAGAGTCGACTCCCAGATTTTCACGAGTCGACCCCTGAAAACTCATTTTTTGGTGCGTTCTGGATTCGATTGCTCGAGCCGACTCGCACAGTACCCGAGCCGACTCCCGGAATCTGGGCGGTAATTTTTGAGTTGACACATCAGCTCCAACGGTAATTTTTTGAATCAACGGCTATATTTTACTGTGTCTAACGGTTATATCTTTGCAGATTCTATAAATAGAGGAGTTCTTTTCAAATCAAAACATAAAGAGAAAATCAAAAAGAGAGAAAAGAATATCATTTGAAAAGAGGGAAAAACAGAGCATTCTTGAAAAATCTTTTAGCTCAAGAGAGATTCAAAAGGAGTGAAATCCAAGAGTGAGATTCGTGCACTCCAGAGCTACCTTCTACAAAAGATTCAAGAGGAGATCCCAACGCTTTCAAGAGCAAATCAAGATCTTCCACATTCAAGAAAAAGGGGGAAAAAGCTTCAACCCAACTCCAAAGTTCAAATCTGTGGAGAATCGGTGCTGAGGCCTGATTCAACATCAAGAGGAGTTGAAGGAAGGAATCCAAAGAAGCCAAGCCAGCTCTCAAGCTCTAAATATTCAGGCTTTTCTAAACTCAATTTTTATTTTGAAATATCTGCTCAAAAAGGAGCTGCTTGTAATTAAACTCATTTTATTTATTTGTATCTAGTTTAATCTGAGGGATTAAACTAGAGGAGGTTGTTAAACCTCGGTACAAGTTAGGTATAGCTTGTGTTTGGGTTGGTGCCGGTGAGCCCGTGTAAAATCGGCTGGGTTCGTTGTGATCCCGGAAAAACAACAAGTTTGAGTTGTGAACTTGGAAAAACAACTCGGCTGTAATCTAGAGAGATTATAGTGTGGACCCAAGTGAGTCTTGGGAGTGGACGTAGGTGTTGGTTGCACCGAACCACTATAAAAATATCTTGTGTTTGCCGTGCCTAAGTGTCTCTTCTCTATCTCTCATATACTTGTGTTTGTGCTTTGCTTATTAGTTAATCCTTTCACTTGCACATCTCATTTTAAATTGCTTAAAAGTCTTAAATTTTTTAAGAACCCAATTCACCCCCCCCCCCTCTTGGGTTGCCATCTGGGCCAACAAAAATGAGCCGTCTCTTCAATCTCGAACTTGTTGCCACCATATCAGCATGAACAAATATCCTTGGCTTTCCTCTTAGATGTTTAGAGAATCATTGTCACACCATTTGGAGGACCATCGTTCTTCTCTTCAGAAGCTTCCCTAAGTATAGTTTTGGCATCTTCAACAACTTCCTTAACAGAGCGCATTCTCCTGATACCTTTAGGCCTACTTTTTCTACCAGGTTGGCGCCATCTCTATTTTGATGGTTCAGGCTGGGAATCATTTTCAGGAGGCTTGGAAGATTCCTCCCTTTCATTTTGTTCATTGACAAAGGGAATGATTTGCTTACCTTCCAACTAGATATCAGTGGAATTATCTGCTATTCCAAAAGACAACTCTGGATCATCACCAGCTTTAACTAATCTTTCTGATTCTTCATTTTCCCTGACTCCACTATCCGATTGCACCCTCTGGGCATCAAAAGTGCCAGAATGAAGGCCCATACATGGAGGTATTTCAGCATTCTTATCTTTCATATGCTTTTCCAAATCTAAAGTTGGTGACTGAAAATCTACATCCTCAGTCTCCACTAGGAGAAGCTCAAAATCAGTCACTGTCACCCCCACAGTTTTTGCAGACCCTGCACTGTTCAGCTAAAGCTAGGAAGTGTTATTTTTCCTTGATAAATTATTCTCTTTGATCCTTCAGATTCTTGCTAAGCATACATAGAGTGTCAATATCTTTTTGAATCTCAAGTTGGTCAGAATCTAGTTTTTTGTATGTTTGGAGAGCTCTTCTTTTTCCCTCTCTAACTGATCTTGTTCCACCTTCAACTTCCAAAGTTTAGACTCATTTAGATTTTTTACAGAATTAATTTGGTTTAGTTCTTGATCTCTCCACCTATTAAACTGGCTCTCTTTCTCCTGCAGCTACTTCTGCATATCCTCCTATTTTTTCTGCATATCCATCTCAAGCTCATGCTTACGAAGCTCAAGCTCCCAAGCAATATCAGCACGACCTCTCTCAAGCTCCTTAGAAGCATTTGACTTCTCAAGCTCCATTGCGCTCTCAAAAGTTTCTTTCTTCAGTCTAAGGTCTTCTAACTCCCTCTGAATATCAGCTTTTGCCAATACCTCATTATTTAACCTTTCCTCCTTAATGCATCGCCATTTCTCAAACTTTTCCCTTTCATCATTGACTTTCTTTACCTCTGCTTCCAACTCAACTTTCTTCTCATCCACTACATCCCAATCTTTCTCAAAATTCTTCCTTAGTTCTCTCAAATCCTCTCTTTCCTTGAGAAGTGACTCTTTGATTATTCTGCAATCCTCAATCTCTTGCTTTAGTTTTGATTGCAACAGGAGATGGCGTTCCCTCTCTTCTTTGGTAACTTTAAGAATTTTCTTTTCCTTGATCATCTGCTGCTTTGCTTCTTCTACCGTTGCCTTCAAATTCTCTAGTTCATTTATAGACTTAATGAGATCCTGCTTCTCTATGCCTAGCTGCTGCTTTCTTCCTTCAACTTCTTCTCATCAATTTTAATAGATTCCTCCCAATTCTTTAAAGCTTTGATTTTGCATCAAGGTCTTTCTCTTTCTGCTTCAAAATTTGCATCTTATTCTCCACATCCTGATTTCTTTCAAGATTTGTTCCTCTTTACAGTCAATTTCAATTTTCTTCTTATCCACAGCATCAAGTTTGCCCTTGATCTCATCATCAAAGCACTTTCCTCTCTTCTCCAATTTCAATTCAAACTCCTGTTTCTTGAAATTTAAAGCCTCATTGTGATCATCAAGAAGCTTTTGCATCTTACCTTCAATAGGACAAATGATAACATCAGGTTATCAAGTCTAATAAAGAGGAACATCACAATTACATAGAAAATGGCAGAGTTAAGGAAAAAACTTAAGGCTCAAGATCAAACAAATCCAAATGAATGAAAATCCTCAAAACGCATGATAAAGGAAAGTCTGCAATTCAAAGGAAATAATAGCCAGGAGATCTAGACTAGACCAGATCTCTCCCTTTTTAACCTTTTATCTTCCCTACTCTGCATTTCAAGATTTAAAGGCCACTAAGAAATTAAAAAGGTTTGATGGATATTGCACTAAATATAATAAGGTTAGTAAAATCCTACAGCCAAAATTTTCACCTAATGTACTAAAACTTCTTCTAAATCATCTGATTTCAGATTCATACAAAACATGTCAACAATTCCCAGCCTACTTTATTATTTTCTTCTGTTTTCTCATATACCTATTCACTGACCTCTTTCTTAAGCCATAATAATCAAAAATGTATATTCCAATATTCGATACGATGCAAACTAAGATACAAAACCCAACATCTGTCTGGTCATCAAAAAGTTCAATTATTAGAAGTTCTAGACCTTTAAAGATAAACACTTACTCTTTCTCTACATTCAGCTTTTCTTTTATTGCAAGCAACTCCTTTTCCTTCTTTTTCAGATTCTCGATCTTAATAGTTGCTTCTTGAAATCAAAAATGTTAAAAAAAAAAACAAAAAGAAGCAAATGAAAAAAAACATAGCCAGTTTAAAGAAGCCAACCTTCTCTTTAGAAGCTAAAGCTTTTGTCTATTACTAATGTCATCTTTTTTCTCTTTTAGCGAGTCCCTAGCAACCTCAATCATTTTTCATGCTTCTTTAAGCTCTTCTTCTTTCTTCTTAAGAACTCTATCAATTTTATTTGTCTTTCCTCTCTATCGTTGATGGAACGCTGCCCCTCAAGAAGCCTCTTTTGACTCTCTTGCAGATTATTTTCCACTCTCTCAAATATTCTTTTTACTCATCAAGATCCTTCTTATAAGTTTTTTGCCTGAATATCATAAAATGCAATTAAAATCACAACCAAAAAAAGAAGTGATCAAAAAGTATAGCAACTGCAATACTATATATATATATATATATATATATATAGAAAAATCAGGAACGGAACATGCAAATGAGAGAGAGAGATAGAGGAGGGAGGGGCATACTCGGCATTTAAAGATAGTCTTTGTGAAGTTTATGCTCATGAGCCTTCATCAACTAATTTTCTATCTATCTCTGAACTCTTTCGACTTGCCTCAGCAAGCTTGGCATCTACAGAATGCAGCTTTCCTTCAATCTCAAAATATTTTTCTTCAAGACAGGCCTCCAGAACATGAGCTTCAGCCAACTTCTTATCTGATGTATACTTAACTTCCACAATTTCACCACGCATCTCACGCAAAGCTTTCTCAAGCTGCATATATCTCACCATTCAGATAAAATGAATGAAAAAAAAAATCAAGGAAGAATTAAATATGATGACAAAAATAATAGAAGATAATACTTCCAAACAGAAGATAAAAAGATGGAAATCAATAATAACAGAAAAAATTCAGTATCAAAATTTATACTACTAAATGCTCCTTAAAAGATGTAAATAGTTTCTGCACACTTATGCACATGTATGTTTGGACAACAATCACCACCACAAAGTCTTAAACTCAAACTAGTTGGGATCGGCCATATAAATCCTTTCTCTCCATTTTGCTCGATTTAGAGTCAAATTTCTAATGACACAAAGATATTAATTTTTTTTATTACTTCCTTCTATATAATTTTCAGTTTATCTCTACCTTTTTTTCTTTTACATATATCAAATCACTCATCCATACCAGTGCATTGTTACATCAACATTGCAAATATCCAAATTCCAAACTATTAACTCTTGCTTTTCTCAATTTGTCCTAAATTGATGCTACCTTCATCTTTTATGAATAACTTTTTCTTATTCTATTTTTTTCTTGCATTATCATGCATTCATCTCAACATTCTCGTTTCAGCCACATTCATCTTGTGTAATGTAACTTTCTAACCACCCAACATTATGTACGATAAAGCATAACCGATCTTACGACCATCTATAAAATTATTTCTTCAACTTAACAAGTATTATAATCTCATAATATTCCAATTGCACTTCTATTTTATCCATCTTATTTTAATCCTATAGAAAGCAACATCCTCAATCTCTCCATCCTTATGAATATTGATTTTAAATATCAAAAAGATTACTTTTAAGAACCCCATAATCCTTAATTTTTACTCTACCCTCATCTCTATTTCTTATAGTACTAAAATTATATTTCATATATTCTATCTTTGTCTTATTTAACCAAAATCCTTTATATTCTAATGTACTTCAGGATTAACTTCAACCTTATTTTCATCTACTACTATTATCTCATCTATAAATAACATGCATTATGAAATATCATCCTAAATATGCCTAATAAGCTTATCTATAACTAACGTAAAAAGGTAACGAGCATATACTTAATATAAACCTACAACAATTAAAAACTCATTAGTATTGCCTGATAAGCTTACACTAGCAACCATCGTACGCATTCTTTATTACGTTATATCTAATGGGTGTTCATTTCTTTTGTAACACCCATCATAAAACTTTTCTAAGGACTTTATTATATACCTTCTCTATATTAATAAAAATTATATGAAGATATTGTAACTTTTTGCTATACTTCTTCATTGACCTCCTAGAAAGAAGAATGGCTTACATAGTCAACCTTCATGACAAAAAACCAAATCGACTATAAAATTTTTGTATTACATCTTAACTTATGATTAATTATTCTCTCTTAAAGTTTTAAAATATGAATCGTAAATTTAATACCATAATAGTTAGAATAATTTTGAATATCATATTTATTCTTGTAAATTGGTACTATAGTGCTCACGCACATGCACATATTTGTATGTGTATGTAAATGTGTGTGTGCATGCATAATTATATGATACATATACATACATATAAGGTTCACAATCTCATATCGGATCCCAATCCGATACCAATTTGGTATCGTATTAATACGTCTAGTATAAGATTGGTTCAACATATCGAGATTTGGTACACCCCCTATATAGGCTCTCAATATAGTATGCCTGATACAAGGCAGTACATACAAATACGATATACCATGCATACAAGTGAATGTATGTATGCATACATGAATGCATCAACTTAATAAACTTTAGAAAGCATCCTACATAATACAACATTAAATTCAAACCAAAACAAGATGAGGGAACACATAATAACTAAGTAGAGGCTCCACTCTGACTTTCACTTCTTTCTAATCATGCCTTGAAGAACTTCAAGCCACAAAGAACATTTATGATCAAGAATCTTCTTAACTTATCACAATCCTCTCTTCAATATATGTAGAAAGAAAAAAGGGATAAAGATAGACCAAAAATTACATAGGAGAAAGTAATAAAGAAAGACTTGCTATCTTTACATCTGACAAAAGTATGGCTCTAAACTAAACAGAATGAAAAAAAAAAGATTGTTATAGCCTATGCCAACTAGTTTGAGATTAAGACTTTGTCGTTATCATCATTATTGTTATTGCTATAATCTTCTCTTCATCAACACTAAAGTAAAATCTCCCTAAAAGACCGAGTCCACAAGTAAATGCATGAATGCAAATAAGCTTTAAAATCTGATACTGATCCATGTTTCAATGCATATATTCTTAATTGTAAACATGTCAATGCACTTGAAAGTCAAATATTTAAGCCTCAAAAGTAGAAAATAGGAAAAGAAAGATGGAATGAAAAGGAGCAAAGGTTGCAGCTATTATGAAATTCAAAACTGTAAAAAGTTTAAAATTAAATTTTAAAATAAAGACTCATATAGCCTAAACCAGCAGAGAGCCTTGGGCACATCAAGGTCCCTCCAAGCATTCATCTTCATAAGGTGATTGTGGTGGTAGTGGTGGCTGTAGTAGTCATCATAATAATAATACAATAATAATAATAACTACAATGGCAATAATAAGCCCCTTGGGTTTGATCCTTTCCATGATTTTCAGGTTATACACAGTCTCCAATCATACAACTCTTACATCATTATTTGTCCTTGATTGAAAAATCAACAACACTTCGCTAATGACATTTGAGTTCTAGCACTATCCTAAAGTTCATCTCAACTTCTAACTCATGCATGTGAATAGGCATATCCTTTCCTGATGTATATGTTATAAATAAAAGAATGTATGCGCAACACAGGCTTCAAAAGGTTAGGCCAAAATGGTTTTACTTATATAGCTCCAAACTTGCATGGGAACCATTTTGCAAGAAACATCACCACATTTAGTGCATGAATAAAGCAAATCAAATAGGACATGACTCTCCTAAGGGTTCCACAAATCTCAACAAAGGCAATTCATTGAGTCACTTAAATAATAATTGCTATGGAAGTTTATGAGGTATAAGGTTTCTATGAAACAACTAGCCTTCACAGCCATGGGCCTGGACACCGCCATTAGTCCACCCATGTACTCCAGGAAAGCTTCTTTATCCATTGACCACCACACCAAAGAATCAAATGATTAGCAAAGAAATGGTGCCACCAATAATGTTATTCAAGCAATAATCTACAATTTCACTCATAAATTGCAAATCCTGCTTTCTCTAGGAGAATGCAGGGTACCAAAATCAAGGAACTCATAAACCATGACAGATAACCTTATATAGCATCTAGACACACTGCAAAACATAGATATCTAAACCAAAGGACTCTGATAGGCTGCAATTCCATATATGAGCTAGTTTAATTCAAAGGAAGACTCAAAATATTACATCAAGAATTTTAAGACAAAAATTTTGTGCAGAGATTCTGAACCCATAATTTGTTTAATTTTTTCCTAATTACATTAAAAAATTTAATAGTTCTATGCAGCAGCAGTCTTAATTCTCAATAGAGACTTACCTACCAAAATAACTTTTTAACAAGCATCTTCAGATTAGTCACAAGCATTCATTTATTTTCAGAAGTTTCTATGTTTGATACATAGTGAATAAACATTATCAATGGACATATTCAGAAGAGGCACTTCTTTCACTATTTTCATTTGTTCCGATAACCCTTTTCTCATGGTAGTCCCCTAAAACTTAAACAGTTTAAAATTTCTACCAACAAGACTAGTTTGAATAATCAATACAGAGAAGTGAGGACATTCAACAAAAGTTCAGTGAAAATTTCAAAAAATCTTTCTTTAAAACAAGTTGACCTTCGGAAGTCTTTAAGGCTAAGAAACATTATTCGATATGTTTCTAAGAGTAGAGACAATTAACAATGCGATTAAGCAAAGAAAGGAGACATGCCATAGAAGATGACAACAGTTATGACTGTAAAAAATTAAAAATAAATACCATGATATTCTAAATACACAATAATGCAGGGATGGAGCTAGGATACACTTGATTAATTATGGCTAAATAATTGACTTTATAACTCTAGATACCAATAATAAATCAGTAAATAATAATAATAATAATAACTACTGCTAACGTACATCTGCAACACACTGCTTCTCAACCCTCAAGGCCTTCTGTAGGTTTTTCTTTTGCTTTTCATATTCCGATACAGCTATCACGTGCGCAGCCTTCCCGCTTTAGAATCTCCTCTGCTTCTGCAAATCCTTGTCTGATTTCTTCATATTTAGAAGTCCGTTCCTTTTTCTCAATTAGCAAAAGTCCCATATTATATTGGTATTCATGAAGCTGTTAATAAAAAATAGGGTTAACAAAATTATTACACCAAACAAAAACAAAATGGAAGGAATCAAAATCAAGTATAAATGCTAATGAAAATTATAGTCCAACTACATATCATAGAACAAAGTCACAATGATTAAAAAGTTGGCTTCAATGGATGAAGAGCTCAGAAGCATAAGAAAGGAACATCAAGAATGATGAAGCAGCTCCTGAATGAACTAAACAGCTTCTGGATGTAGACGCAAGCAATTAGACATGACAATGAAAACACTTCCAGGCAAGCATATTGCAATGATATTGGAGAACCAAGAAATCAGACACAAACATAAATGTGTAGCCAGAACAAATAGACATGATACATCATGTCAAACCACAGAAGGCAGCTCGCAATGATTGACATGCGAAGGAAAAATATAAGCAATCACATTCAATATAATGTTGATCTTCACATATTTTAGCAATAAAAGGAATAATATAGAAAAGGTGTTTGCAGCATCATAATAAAAAAGGTGCCCATGTAATCAGTCTAGATTAACTATGGATTATAATACACTTAGAATTATGTCATGCCATTTTTTTTATTTTCTTGATTTATTGTACATTTTCCCTTGCTTTGCAATATCTATAAAGAAAGAAAGAAATTCAAATGGACATGTGCCTCACCTCTTAATGGCATTAAATTCAATAATAAGGAAGAATGAAGTAAAATTTTCACTACTCTCCTTAAAGGCCCTTGCCCTTATAATTTATAAATATAGTCTACAGTGACTTGTTGCTGAAAAGAAATAAATCTCAAACTCAAACTATGTAACCCAATCCATCGCTCCTTCACTTGGTTCAATTTGGGTTCAGAAATCAACATTCTTTCAAATTTGGTTCCATAGTAATAAGATTAGAAAACATTATCATATTTTTTGACTTTTTAAATAGCATTCTTTCGAATTTCATTCCGTGGGAATAAGATTAGTCTATGTCTTCGCATCTTGTGTCTTAATGACCATGCATTGAAACACTTATCGCAAGTCACTAACCAAATGGAAAGATATCTGGTGAGTTTTTGGTGTGTATAAGATTTTCAATATGACATGAGTTTTGAAAATCATGACAGCAACATCTCCACTTCCTATTCATTCCTATGATTATTTCTGTGCCCCTTCAGACTTCTCAAATCTCACTTTAAACATGCCTCCTTTGAGTTGGAGTCAACCTCATTAACTTAGTGCAAACTATATTACAATTTCCAAAGCAAACCTATTTGTACAATCACATAGAACCTTGACAAATATTTAACCATGATCTAAACAATCGATTTAATCAAACTAAACCTAGCCCTTCAATTAACTTACATGAGCAATGAAAGCAAAGTATAACATTGATAAACCTAATCCTATCTACACATCTTCATGCCAAAATATGGTCAAATAATATATCCAAAAGATGTTCTATCCCAAAACCCTAAAAAGATAGAGGTTGGCTAAAATTGACTCCTAAAGTTTTAGAGATAACATCAAAAAGTTATCCCTGTATCGGAGAATTTTTTATCTTTATTTTCCTTCTATAAATTCCTGGAGAGTTATCACTGTGCTCATTAACAAAATTATGGGAGAAATCCAAGAATAGTTCTATTTTTTTCTTTTTCTTTCCCATGTATTTCATATTTGGGTCATGGTGTTGAGCCCAAACCCAACTCATTAGCTAGTAAGGTTGGGTTAAAGTCGGATCCATGAAAAATATTTTTGGTCCGTCTGATCATTTGTGTTGGGTCGAGGTCAAGTATGGCCTAGACCTAATCCAAAATGTTTGGTTTCAAATTAAAACTAGTTTGGGTTGAATTTGCAATTCAAGTCAAGCCTCTAATTATTCTTTTATAGCTAAAACCTAACAATAAATAATTAAATATAAATTTAAAATGATGATAATAATAATAAAGCCTTAATCGCAAACTAATTATGATCAACTTCATGAATCTTTTTCCTCCATCCTTCTCAGTTTTGAGTCGTAAATTTACTAAAAATGTTACATAAAACTAAAAAGAACCCATAAAACTTAAATTTTCATTCAAAAATTTTTAATTTCATCCAAGTAATTGAACATTCTTAAGTTTACAACTATAATTCTTCAAAAAAAAAATATTGATATAATTGAGGCTATGGATTCACCAAAACAAACAACATATTATGAATGTTTATATAACTAAGTGAAAAATAGATGAGAAATCTGGCTATTAAGATGAACAAAGAGAAATTAGTTTAAATTAGAGATCAACTATAAAGATACTTAGAGTAGAGGATAAAAAGGCTCATACGATTCAGATTTTTTAAGGAGGCTCAACTAGGTTCTGGATGGGTGGGGCCTATTTCTTAAGAAGGATAGATAGAGCCCTTAGCAAGTCATAATATCTTCTTACTTTCCTTGTGCTATCAAGACATTCTTTAGGTTAGCCTTCAAACTAAGTTATTAAAAGTTTAAGGTTTCCAGGTGCCTCTGACTTTGCACACAAGTACTCCTCTCAATAATGATTTTATATAAGGATGTAACTATCAATTCAGTTATCAAAAGACACTAAGAGAATGACAATCTTATTATTTTATCTTCTGCTGAACTCCAACTTATTAAGATAAACTGCAATAGATTACCTAGGTAGCTAAATTAGAGAATAAAATAGAGGAACTGGTAAAAAATCAACGAGTGGCACCACTAACCTCCTTCTCAAGCTCCAATATCTCTGAACAAGAGACTCTTTTTCCTTTCCTTGAAGCATGGACTCGTCCAGCAACCCCGCCTTCCTGAACCTTCGCCACACCTCCACGTCTCCAGCACCTCCCGCCTCATTCTCTCCCAGCAAAGCATGCGGCGGTGGTGGCGCACTCCTGGTGTTCACTGACGCGGAAGCACCATCCGGCCCATCCCCAACCCTTGGCCAGAGAGATCAGTGGATCCATCTTTTCTTCTGCGGCTTGAACATCTCCTTCACCAACAAACCTGCAGCCAAAACTTAGAACAAGCCTATCACAGATTCAATGAATTAAAACTCAAATTTGTTTAACATTCTATCTAATAAAGGTAAGATTTGTTATAATTAATGCAGTAAAAAAAAACCAGCACGGGCGGGGTGAAGAAGCCGCACCGATTCTGGCCGGGACGGTGGAACTGCGAGAAGTCGAAAACCAGCGTCTCATCTGGTATATCGTGCAAGACTTCAAGACGGACCTTCGGTTCTAGAGCTAGGCAGCCGCGGCGCTCTCGTAGACCTATTGAGTGGGGCTCTTTCTCGCTGAGCGCGTCACCATCGTGCCTTTGAAAATTGGATCGATCAAACGGGTTGATGGCCTGGATTAGTTGTCCCGAGTGCAGGTAATTTTCCTAAGGGTCTGTTTGGATGGAAGGAAATGAAGGGAAGGGAAAGGAAAAGGAGGGAAAAGGTCATAAGTCATCTTGTTTGAGAGGAAGATAAAAGAGAGGAGGGGAAGGGAATGAGAGTAACTGGTTCCTCTCCTTTCATCCTCAACTCGAGTAAATCTGTTAACCCCCAAATTGAGGGGTAAGCTAAATGTTTAAGTCTTGTGAACGATCAAAATATCCCTTCATTTTCTATTCTTTATTCTTTCATTCTCATGGTCCCTTCCTTTTCCTCCCTTCTATCCAAACAAAAAAAAGAGAACAACCCTTCCTTTCCCTCTTATCCTTTCCAAATAAGAGAAGAAGAACAATCATTTCTTTTCCTTTCTTCCTTTTCCATTCCTTTCCTTCTTTTTTACTCTCCCCTTTCTTTCCCTTCAAACATCCAAACATATCCAAAGGGATTAGAAATAGCGTAGGCCATTATCAAGATTCTGTTGTACGCCAAGTTAACGGACCCTCCAGTACCGTTACAAGGGAGGACCCTGTCTCGCCTTAACGTCGCGATCCCACTAACTTCGTTTTCTTGGTCAAATCCCTCCTCGTCTCTTCCGGCTCCTCTCCAAGAAATTATGAGATTAAGAAGCCCCTGCCCCGCCCTTCGCAAAAGCAGCAACAAAATCCTCTGCTAGGTGGCGAGAGATAGGGGGATGGTGCTGCCCGTGGTGAAGTTGGAATCGCTTGCCCTGAGAACCCTCAGCAAGCCAATCGCCTCCAGGCTCAAGCAACAAGCCGGCTTCCACCCAAGGTTCTGCCAGTTCATCATAGACCTCGCCTAGGTCCTCTCTCTCCCTCTCTGTGCCTTGAACTTTGGGCTTTGTTGGTGTCTCTCTGTGTACTTTGGGCTTTCTTGGGGGCTCTCTCGTTCTCTTTTTCCTTTATAGTTTTATACCCGTGCCTTGAAGTTTCTGGCCAGAGCGTGTGCTCTTCTTTATGATCTAGAGGTGCTCTTCTTTTGTCTTATTTGGTTTGTTTTAGAGACCATAGTCTCATTTGCTCCTAATGCAATATTTAGGTATTCCTGGTAGTTTATCTTCCTATAACCTGTCAGTTATATCTTCTAACCTGAAATACAAGTACTGGATGATGTTAGAAAGCTTGTTGTGATAAAAAAAAAAAAAGAAAGCAAGAAAGAAACCGAATGATAAATATATAAGAAAGCTTATTGTGAAGGAATCTATATAGTCCAACACCTGAGGCTAAATAGCTAAACACAAATATCCTTTTTGAAAGTATTAGACACATATCTATATGTGTGTGTGTGGTGTGTTTTTTTTTTTTTCAAAAGAAGAAGAAGAAAACTGGTTCTTTTATTCCATAAGGCCATAGCCTTCAGTGCTATGCTTGACTAGGTGCATGCCAGTGTGCCTGCAATTCCCTGGTGCCTAAACAATGGTGTCCATTAGCCACTCCATGATAGAGGAGGGTCCATCATGAATGGGCCTACATCAGCTCTCCATCATGAATGTAATAGTAGGCTTTTTCATGGAAGGGCCATGTCATGCATGGGCCGTTGGAAAGGGGTTGGGCTCTTTGCCCTCCCATAAAATCTTTTAGATCTATCTAGTGGAATTTTAACTTTGTTGACTGTCGACCAAAGGAAAAGCAATCGACCTGATCGACTGTCAAGATCTTCTGCACGGAGCTAGCGGGTGATCTGATGGCAACGAAGGCTGGGCCAAAGAGTCAGTCGGCTTGGTCAAAGGCATGTGATGTGGCTGATCCAACGCCGTTAGAATAAATGGTAACAGCAGCTAACGGAGGTCCTCCCCTAATCCTGGAACCTCCTCCTTATTCGACATCAGCGTTGGTTCCGTTAAGCGTCCGCCTGGAGGACTCCATCTCCACGGAGTCATTCAACCCTTAGCTCTGCCGAACATCCAGTAAGACCCCGAACATCTCAACCCCGAGAGCCCCCCTCCGGTCTCGGGGTGCAAAAGCATCATCTCACCCCGAGATCCCCTTGGGTCTCGGGGTGAGGTCCCTGCATCTCAACCCCGAGACCCCCCTTCGGTCTCGGGTGCACAAGCACTATCTCACCCCTGAAACCCCCTCCGGTTTCGGGGTGAGGTCACTGCATCTCAACCTCGAGACTCCCTCCGATCTTGGGGTGCACAAGCATCATCTCACCCCCGAGACCTCCTCCGGTCTCGGGTGAGATCACTGTATCTCAAACCCGAGGGGTGCACAAGCACCATCTCACCCCCGAAACCCCTTCCGATCTCGGGTGAGGTCACTGCATCTCAATCCGAGACCCCCCTCCGGTCTCGAGGTGCACAAGCACCATCTCACCCTCAAAACCCCCTCCAGTCTCGGGGTGAGGTCACTGCATCTCAACCTCGAGACTTCCTCCGGTCTCGGGGTGCACAAGCATCATCTCACCCTCGAGACCCCCTCCGGTCTTGGGATGAGATCACTGCATCTCAACCCCGAGACCCCTCTCCGGTCTCGGGGTACACAAGCACCATCTCACCCCGAAACCCCCTCCGGTCTTGGGGTGAGGTCACTGCATCTCAACCCCGAGACCCCCCTCCGGTCTCGGGGTGCACAAGCACCATCTCACCCCGAAACCCCTCCGGTCTCGGGGTGAGGTCACTGCATCTCAACCTCAAGACTTCCTCCGGTCTCGGGGTGCACAAGCATCATCTCACCCCCGAAACCCCCTCCGGTCTCGGGGTGAGATCACTGCATCTCAACCCCGAGACCCCCCTCCGGTCTCGGGGTGCACAAGCACCATCTCACCCCCGAAACCCCCTTCAGTCCCGGGGTGAGGTCACTGCATCTCAACCTCGAGACTCCCTCCGGACTCGGGGTGCACAAGCACCATCTCACCTCCGAAACCCCCTCCGGTCTCGGGGTGAGGTCACTGCATCTCAACCTCGAGACCCCCTCCGGTCTTGGGGTGAGGTCACTGCATCTTAACCTCGATACTTCCTCCGGTCTCGGAGTGCACAAGCATCATCTCACCCCCGAGACCCCCTCCGGTCTCGGGGTGAGATCACTGCATCTCAACCCCGAGACCCTCCTCCGGTCTCGGGGTGCACAAGCACCATCTCACCCCCGAAATTCCCTCCGGTCTTCGGGTGAGGTCACTGCATCTCAAACCCGAGACCCCCCTCCGGTCTCGGAGTGCACAAGCACCATCTCACCCCCAAAACCCCCTCCGATCTCGGGGTGAGGTCACTGCATCTCAACCTCGAGACTCCCTCCGGTCTCGGGGTGCACAAGCATCATCTCACCCCCGAAACCCCTCCGGTCTTGGGGTGAGATCACTGCATCTCAACCCCGAGACCCCCCTCCGGTCTCGGGGTGCACAAGCACCATCTCACCCCCGAAATCCCCTCCGGTCCCGGGGTGAGGTCACTGCATCTCAACCTCGAGACTCCCTCCGGTCTCGGGGTGCACAAGCACCATCTGACCTCCGAAACCCCCTCCGGTCTCGGGGTGAGATCACTGCATCTCAACCTCGAGACTCCTCCGGTCTCGGGGTGCACAAGCACCATCTCACCCTTGAAACCCCCTCTGGTCTCGGGGTGAGGTCACTGCATCTCAACCTCGAGACCCCCTCCGGTCTTGGGGTGCACAAGCATCATCTCACCTCCGAGACCCCCTCCGGTCTCGGGGTGAGGTCACTGTATCTCAACCTCAAGACCCCCTTCGGTCTTGGGGTGCACAAGCATCATCTCACCCCCGAGACCCCCTCCGGTCTCGGGGTGAGGTCACTCCTCCGGTCTCGGGGTGCACAAGCATCATCTCACCCCCGAGATCCCCTCCGGTCTCGAGGTGAGGTCACTGCATCTCAACCCCGAGACCCCCTCCAGCCTCGGGATGCACAAGCATCATCTCGCCCCCGAGACCCCCTCCGGTCTCAGGGTGTGGGAGCAACGTTCAGTACGTGAACCGGCCTTCGAACCAAATGACAATTTTGGGCCACCTGGTGCACCCACGTGATTCGCCGTGCGCCCGTGGCTGCTTGCGGCCATACCTCATAACGGCGTATGGTGCATTGCATATGTCACTGTGCATGACTATGCCCCGTTACGGAGTACGATTCACTACCACTTGCAACTGTGCATGGTGTACATATGATAAATACACCATACTGTACTAATTATCATGAAATGCCCAAAGTTGCCTTCTTACTGGCCAAGATACAACAAGCTTAAGTATGCTCACCAATGCCATGGAATGTGTTGTTCATTGCCATGCTGTGCCAATGCTTGACATGCATTGGCACCCCAGGGTGCTAGGCATGCAGCCATGTCTTATGCTGGCCTGGCACGGGCATGATATGTGCCCTGGGCACAACCAGCACAACACACAACTAAATCCTTTAGATATAACGATGCTGATGATTTCATGAGTAATAAAAATTGGCACATAAAGAAAGCTCTGTTACTTCACAATATGACTTCCTAGTTACCACCTGATTATTATTATTATTATTATTTGTAGGAACACCAAAGAGCTAGTTGAACAGTTGAACACACCACCAACAGATTCCAAGGACCCTGAATTTCCCAACACGTTTTGCACAAAACAGCTGGGAGCAGTTCAAAGCTTGCCTTTGGAAACAACACTTGTCTTATTGGAGAAGTCCTTCATACAATTTGGTGCGGTTTATATATGTGCTCATCGCATCTATAACACTTGGAGTATTGTTCTGGAAGCATGGGAAGAGATTGTAAGTCCTCCTGTTCATGTTATGTATGCACATTACTAAATTACTTGATGGTCCATGCATGTATAACATGGCACAAGTTAGATGAAAGCCTGATTCTAAGAGATGGCAACGCATACTTTGAAGGCTATCTCTTTGTTCATATGCATTAAGTTTAATTGGACAACAGATAAAACTGCACAATATGGTAGGTTGATTGGTACCTATTTCATAAAAGAGAGAGTTCGTTGCAAGGTCTATAAAACTAGTATTAAGATCCGTATTGGTACATTACCAGTTCGGTTCAGCATAAATCAGTATGATATGATATGCACCTTTGGTACAGGTTATCCGTTCTTTTCTCAATATTAACTATAATTATACTCAATATAACGCAATGACTTGGATTGGTTCAAATTAAATCAAATTGAAACTCTATACTATATCAGTACCTTAGCATTGTGGTAGGGGTCGATACGTCAAGGATGACAGGCCTCAAAAACATCTATAAATAATCCAGTTCTCAAAGTATGTGAGCCAATTATATTATGTAGACCATGATGAGTTAAAAAGTAGGAAAAATTTTATAACGTAAAGCCTCCCTCAAATAGTTGAACAACGGCTCATTGTGTAGTCTTACAGATTATTTTTTCCGATGCTATGACATGGTCAACCTAGATATGGGCATTGAACAAGGTGCAAGAGTATGAGTAATTGATATAGTGAATTCTTGAAATCTAGATAACAGTGACATGGGGGCTATAGATATATGCACATGTATATTGTCAATATACATGCAAGTGCCTAAGTGCCCCTGCATGGCCAAGATACATGTTAGACACAGGGACAAGGACATCTCAAATAATCACAGCCATATATTGAAGATTATTAGAAACTAATGAGCTTGGTTAATATAGTAGATATTACTTCAAGAGATACTCTTTAAAGAAATTGTTTGATTTACATTTGAGTATCAATTTTCTTTCTATGATCATAAAATAATTCCAGTTGTTTCAACTTTCAAAGGTATGGTAATTCCAAATGAATAATTCATGTTAATGCATGTTGAACTTGTCATCCATTGTTAATAATGATTACTTCACCATCATCATAGATAACATGCCATCCAATAAGAAATTTGGTCAAGAGAAAGTTGCGCAAAATGATTAAGAATTGGCATTACCAACACATAAAGGGGACAACACAAAAATACAGTATTCTACTGAAAAAACATGGTAATATATATATATATATATATATATATATATATATAAGCATGTCTAAATACCATTAAGTTCTCACTCAAAGAAAGCCAGAATCTAAGCAGTGCAAACATACTAGTAAGGTCACACAATGATAAGTAACTGCGAGCATGGTCAACATTACTACTTCATACAAAGGACCCACAATGACAGAAAGGAATAGACTACACCCCAGATAACTTTCTATCAATGTTATAATTGTTAGAAATTGTTTTAATTTTTACAAAAAAATTCTTTTCTAGAAAATGATAGAAAATTAATCTAAAATTTAAATGTAAAATATAAACTAAAGTTTAAAGAATCAAACTGGTCGAGGCATGTTAGACACTGCCCTAAGGACAAGTTTTCGCCCCCTCGTGTGGGTTGTTGGCGATTTGTCCCCAAGGTACAACGATCCGATCCGATCCTCCTACCACGAGCACGATCGGATGGAAGTGCAAACCCAATGATTCAGATGCTAAAAAAAAAATAATAAATTGTTAAATAAATCTTTTACCATCAGTAGCTTGTTGAGACAGACTTCCTTGTTGAGACAGATTTCCAACTCCAAGACAGACTTCCTTGTTGAGACAGATTCCCAACTTCAAGCACTTGCAACAACAGGATCTTCAATAATTGAATAGAGCTTTTAGGATTTGGATTTTCTTACTTTTCTATTCTCTTTTTCCTTAGTCTATATATATATATATATATATATATATATATATATATATATATATTTTAGCCGTTAGGCTTTGCTACTGTCCTTCCAGAACGGAAGGAAGAGCGGAACGCTCGAGCATTTAAAGCTCGCGTAGGGTCTTTATTTCTTTCATTTTTTTTTTTAACTTTTCCCTTTTTTTTTTAACGGTAAACAAGTCAACAATAATATCCAAGGATAAGAAACCTAAACAGCTACAGTTAATTTTATACCCAAAATTTAACAAAATAAAAACAATGAGGGGAAAGGTGGATTATGTGGGACGGAGGAACTTCTATAACCAGTTCATTACCCAGCTCTGCTCTTGCATCTTATATCTTTCATTTTTTATTTTTTTGAAGAAACAACCAGCAAGATTTGTTCAACATCCTTGCATCAATGTATGTGGCCTCAATCTTCATTGGCATCAACATGTGTTCATCAGTTCAACCATTTGTAGAAACTGAGAGGATGGTTGTATACCAGGAGACTTTTGCAGCAATGTACTCTCCATGGGCCTACTCATTTGCACAGGTTAGCTACCCTGGCAGTATTACTTACTGCAAATATCAGTATAAAAGGAAGTTTCTTTTCTGAATTTTGACAAGATATACCGTTTTTTTCTATTTTTCAGGTTGCCATTGAGATCCCCTATGTATTATTCCTGGTGGTACTCTTGATTATAATTACATATCCAGCAATTAGCTACGACTGGACAGCCTATAAGTTTTTATGGTTCCTTTACACTATGTTCTGCACATTTCTCTACTTTGTTTACCTTGGAATGTTTCTTATCTCATTGAACCCAAATGTTCAATCAGCCCATATAATGGCATCTTTCTTCTACAGTTCGATGCATCTCTTCTCAGGCTTCATTGTACCTGCACCAGTAAGTCTCCACTTTTCCCTCCACTTTGCCTTGCTGATCCATGAGATCTAGATATATACAACATTAGCTTCATCTACCACTCAGCATTCCGGGGTATATTTTCTGTATGCATAGATATTAAGAGTAGATTTACATCACATTTTTGCTATTCATCTTTTGAATGCTAGTACTAGATAAAAGATGTAGAACTAAAAGAACAAAAGGCTAATCTTCATCACAAGAAGCTGGAGTCTTCACAAAAAGGGGGTGAACATACTCTACATAGATGTCTTAGTTTACTCTTAGGTGGGCTATTATTATTGTTGCATACAATCATATATCGATATCATACATTAGAAGATACAAAACTAAATGTATGCTTTAGAAATTGATGATAATCTTTCAAATAGATTATGTTTGCTTGATACATAATGAAGACACACTGCATATGCGGTATATAAACTCACCCTTTTTGTTTTCTTTGCAGGAATTTCCAAAGTGGTGGATTTGGGTATATTATATCTGCCCCGTGTCCTGGACACTGAAAGGCCTATTCACTTCACAATATGGAGACAGAGAAGGAGATAGTTGTGTTTGGAGAAGCCAAATCAATTTCTTCCTTCATAGAAGATTATTTTGGGTTTAACCATGATCAACTAAGCCTGGTGGCCATTGTTCTCGGAACCTTTCCTCTCATCTTTGCTACTCTTTTTGCATATTGTCTGGGTAAACTGAATTTCCAAAGGAGGTGAGAGAGATGATACATGCTCAAATATACTTGTTAAATGACATCTGCTTGTGAACAATGTTAGACTGATAGCATGCTTTAAAATTTCTTAGTTGCAATAATGCTTTCGCAACTTAATTTGACTAAAGATAGATGCAATATGATGTCTCAAAAGCCTATCTTGTTACCATCTTTTTTTTATTATAACTATGTCTTGCACATGCCCTAAAGCATTCAAGAGCAAGCTTTAGACTGATAGAACATTATCAATGATAAAATTCACCATCGTCAATACATAACTAATAGTAGGGACTATCATCATTATCATAGAAGCTCTAGTTAGTTTCTAGTAATCAATGGTGAACATCCATTGTCTCAAGGCAGCCAATTCACCTTTAATTTTCATCCAAAGCCAATACTTTGACTGTCAAAATCAAGCAACTGCTGAAAGCTTTCTCAATCATGAATAAAGTTTTCGGTTACATTTGTGGCGTTTCTTGCACCTTTACATCAATCAAAAGTTTATATTAAAACCACATCAATAGCAATAATGAGCCCTAATACCCAAATAACAACAATAATTCCAGGGTTAACTGTTTTGAAATGTAAATGACCAAGAGGACTGAG
Organism: Calamus simplicifolius; assembly: GCA_900491605.1. NCBI lineage: Eukaryota > Viridiplantae > Streptophyta > Magnoliopsida > Arecales > Arecaceae > Calamus > Calamus simplicifolius. The sequence goes on from UESW01004024.1 coordinate 306,131, forward strand.
ATCATTAAAAGGTTCCAAACTTCTTGTTAAGATGTCTTAGCTTGATTTTAAGCACTTCCAAACTTATAACCTACAAGACCAATAATGCAACAACACCAAACCAAGAGTGCAATGCTAGCAATACATCATAATAGATTTGCCATAACAACAACTTTGCACTGTGGTATATAACATGGTACAAAGAACTTCTAATTAATTAATATAAATTAATTGCCAAACTAAGGTGAAAACAACCAAATGGTAATCCATATGTGGGTGCGTGGTGAAATATACTTCACAATTAGGAAGAGAACTTGTAGTCCTTATCCCATTGATCTGTATAAATTCCTGAGTGGAGATAATAAAAGCTTCAAGCTCCTAGAGCTAATTAATGCATAACATGCACGTAGACATTCAGGTTGTAGAGCCTGGTGTGGTACTCCAAAGCTTAAATCCTAGGGTGAAGGTTTGTAGGCTCCACAGGGTTAAGGCCCAGGTTGTTGGGTCTTGAGGGGGCTAGTCTATCATTGGGCTGGGTTTGGGCCCAAGGTGTGGGTTGGTCCAAGGGAGTTTTTTAGGGTTTATTATCCATATAATAAGGCACCGGTTCATGTGTGGTGCTGGTTTTATTTTGGTGGCCGTCATGGGGACGGGTTATATATAGTCATGTAACGATGATGATAGATGAATGAAAGAAACCCTTTTCTCCCTAGAATAAGCTATCCCTTCTCTTCCTCCTCCTCTCTTTCTCACATATAGATGCCCTAGGTTTCTAGGGTTTTATTGCTGCCATCTCTGCCCTAGCCATCTTCTTGGAGCCGCCTCTCTCAAGGAAGGAGAAGGAAGAAACCCTAGCAGCACCTTCTCTTGGGCAGCGTCTCTTGATTTTCTGGATCAGATCTGAAGGTTCACGTGAGGAAGAAGAGAGGCCACGACCCTCTCTTACAATCTTGGGGCGCAAGAAACCAAAGAAAATCCTAGTTGCTAATCAATCTGGGAAGATTACCAAGATCAAGATCCAAAATTCTGCTGCAGAAATTTCAGCAGGGATATCATCTCGCTTCCGCATCTCCACACGACTTGGGGCTGGTCGAATGCGTGCTATGCTCCAAGGTTAGAAAGAGGACGATCCACTCTTCATTTGGTATCAGAGCCTCGGTGATTTGGTGGAGAAAAGATTGGATCTTGGGCGTTTCTTGGTAAGATATCAAACCAGAAATTTCTGCAGCAAGTTTAATTTTCTGTTTTTGTTGTGTGCATTGTTTCTTGGTTGGATATGGCATCTAGTAGCTTTAAATTCGATTTTGAAAAGTATGATGGCAAGGGAAACTTCACCCTATGGCAGCAAAGGGTGAAGGATTTATTGGTACAGCAAAGGATTTATAAGGTCTTGGTGAAACAAAGACCGGATAATGTAAGTCGTGAGGATTGGGAGGAGTTAGAGGAGATTGCATTTAGCACAATCAGGATGTGCTTGGCTGATCAAGTCTTGCCGGAGATTTGCACGCAGACCACGGCAAGGGGGCTCTGGGAAACTTTAGAGAACACTTACATGGGAAAGAGCATGACAAACAAGTTGTGGTTGAAGAAACAGTTGTACAGCTTGAGAATGCCTGAGGGAGGAGATCTTGTGGCCCATATTCAGAAATTCAATCAAGTGTGCTCAGAGGTGATGAGCCTTGATGTGAAGATTGATGAAGAAGACAAGACCCTCATCTTGTTGTGTTCGCTACCCAGTTCCTATGATGGTCTGATTACAACCTTGGTGTATGGGAAGGAGACCCTGAATTATGAAGAGGTTGTGGGGGTGCTGAGATCAAACCAGCAAAGAGAAAAGATTCGCATGGGAAACTCTAACACAGAGGTACTTGCTGTGAATGAGAGGCAAGGAAGACCCTGGGAAAAGGTTAGAGGCAAGTCCAAAGGCAGATCTAAGTCTCGGGGCAAGCAGAAAGCATGGAAGTGTTACAAGTGTCATCAGATTGGTCACCTGAAGAGAAATTGCCCACTTCTGAAGAATGAGAAGGGGAAGGGCATTTCCAAGGGAGGTTCAGCCAGCAATGGTGGTGCAAATTCATCTGAAGACAGTGAAGATGATGTACTGGTAGTTTCAGATGGGACCAAGAAGTGTGATAGTTGTTGGACACTTGACTCAGCATGTTCTCACCATTATACTTCGCATAGGGAGTGGTTTGCAACTTATGAAGAATCTGATGGAGGGAGTGTATGCCTTGGTGATAATCATCCTTGTAAGGTTGCTGGAGTTGGAAGCATAAGGGTGAGGATGTATGATGGGGTTATAAGGACTTTAACCAATGTCAAACATGTCCCGGAGTTGAAGAAGAATCTAATTTCTTTGGGCTACCTGGAGAAGCATGGGTATGCTTTTGGAAGCCAGCCGGGGAGTGGATGTTTGAGGATAACCAAGGGTGCATTAGTGGTGATGAAAGGGAGAAGGTTGGAAAATAATCTCTATCAGATGGAAGGCTCAGTGGCCATAGATGGTGCAGAGGTGCTAGCAGCGGCACAGGAGGAACAGTTGGTCTATAAACTGTGGCACTATCGAATGGGACACATGAGTGATAAAGGGCTTATAGAACTCAGCAAAAGAGGTCTGATTCCAGCACTTAAGAAGGAGGACAATGACATCTGTGAGCCCTGTATTTATGGCAAACAACATAGGGTGAGATTTGCCAGCAGTTCCAAGCAGAGTGAAGGTATTCTGGAACTAGTTCACTCAGATGTATGGGGACCGGCCCCTGTGTCAGCCAGAGGTGGGGCTAAGTATTTTTTGACCTTCATTGATGACTACTCCAGGAAGGTATGGGTATATCTGATAAGAGAAAAATCAGAGGTATTTGCCCGGTTTAAAGCTTGGAGAGTTGGTGTTGAAAAGGAGACAGGAAAACCAGTGAAGTGTTTGAGATCTGACAATGGAGGGGAGTATACAAGCAATGAATTCAGAAGCTACTGTGAGGAAAATGGGATCCAACGCCATTACACAGTGAGGATGACTCCCCAGCAGAATGGTGTGGCAGAGAGGATGAATCGTACATTGACAGAGAAGGCTAGGAGTTTGAGGCTGCAGGCATCACTGCCCAAGGTCTTTTGGGGTGATGCAATTATGTTCTCTGGTTTTCTTGTTAACAGGTCCCCTAATAGAAAACTTGATGGAGGCATTCCAGAGGAGATCTGGAGTGGGAAGAAGGTGGAGCTTGGACACCTAAGGATTTTTGGTTGCCCAGCCTATGCACATGTGGAGGCAACTGAAAGGAGCAAGCTGGACCCAAAATCACAAAGGCTGATCTTCATCGGGTATCCACAGGGAGTTAAAGGCTATTTGCTATGGAGTTCAGATTCACAGAAGTGTATCATCAGTAGAGACATTATTTTTGATGAGAAGAGCATCTTGAAGAGGTCAGAGATTGCAGATGGAGCTGAAAAGGCTGAACAGGACAGCAGTGGACAGCATTGGCTGACAGGTGATGTACCTTCTACTTCTACTTCAAAACATGCTTCTTTTGAGGTGGAGTTTGGTATGAATGTTCCAATACATGTAAAGGATCAGCCAGAAGAGCCATCAATCCAAAAGGAGGTGCAGGTGGAGTCACACACTTCAGCTTTGAGAGATGATCAAAGGGGTGTGGCACTACACAAGGCAAAGCGTACCATCATCAAACCTGCTCGGTATCGCATTGATGACATGATTTCCTATGCTCTAATCACTGCAAATGAAGATCCAGAGACCTTCCAAGAAGCCATGGAAAGTTCAGAAAGAGACTCATGGATGCAGGCCATGATGGAGGAGATGGAGTCCCTGGAAAAGAACAAGACATGGCAGCTAGTGGATCTACCTAGAGATGCTCGGGCCATTGGTTCAAAATGGGTGTTCACAAAGAAGGAGGCACCTTCAGAGCAAGGTGGAGTCAGATACAAAGCAAGGCTTGTTGCTAAGGGGTTCTCACAGAGAGAGGGAGTGGACTACACAGAGGTATTCTCTCCAGTGGTACGTCATGCTTCAATTCGTGTGTTGTTATCTCTCGTAGCACAACATGGTATGGAGTTGCAGCAGATGGACGTGAAGACGGCTTTCTTACATGGGAGTCTAGAGGAGAGGATATACATGAAGCAACCAGAGGGTTTCAAGGAATCTGGATTGGAAGAAAAAGTGTGTCTACTAAAGAAATCGCTCTATGGTTTGAAGCAGTCACCCCGTCAGTGGTACAAAAGGTTTGACACTTTTATTTTGGGCCTTGGATTTTCTAGATGTGAACATGATACTTGTGTCTATGTGAAAGATGTGGATGAGGATGATGCACTGTATCTCCTTCTGTATGTGGATGATATGCTCATTGCCAGCAGGAGTGTTGAAGCAGTGAATGGACTGAAATATGCATTATCAACAGAATTTGAAATGAAGGATTTGGGGTCAGCTAGGAAGATACTTGGGATGGAAATTTACAGAGATAGGACCAAGGGAATTCTACACTTGTCATTGGGTGGATATATTCACAAGGTGTTGGAGAGGTTTGGGATGGATAAGGCCAAACCAGTTGGAACACCTTTGGCTAGTCACATGTCTCTTTCTAAGTTACAGAACCCCCAGACAGATGAAGAGAAAGAGTACATGGAGAGAGTTCCATATGCCAGTGCCGTGGGCAGCATTATGTATGCTATGGTGTGTTGCAGGCCTGACATAGCATATGCAGTGAGCCAGGTGAGCAGATTCATGGCGAACCCAGGGAAGGAGCACTGGAAGGCACTCAAGTGGATTTTGAGGTACCTTCAGGGAACTCGTGGACTTGGTCTAATTTTTGGGCAGCAAGATGGATCTAAGGAGAAATCTAATATCCCAAGTAAGTCATTAGGTCCATTGGAAGGATTTGTGGATGCAAATTTTGCAGGTGATCTGGATACAAGAAGGTCTACCACAGGGTATGTGTTCAGCATGTATGGTGGATTAATTTCTTGGAGATCAACCCTTCAACCTATTACAGCTTTGTCTACAACAGAAGCTGAGTATATAGGGATTACAGAGGCTGCCAAGGAGGCTCTTTGGTTGAAGAGACTCATCATGGAAATGGGGGTGAAGCAGGGTACAGTATTGTTACACAGTGATAGTCAGAGTGCCCTGCAGTTGGCTCAGAACCCAATCTATCATGCACGCACAAAGCATATAGATGTGAGGTATCACAGGATCAGAGAATTGGTGGAAGAAGGTGAAGTGGAGCTGGTAAAAGTTCATACAAAGAAGAACCAGGCAGATGCACTTACGAAGACTCTTCCACGGGATAGCTTTCTCTCATGTGTGACACTGATGGGTCTGAGGGAATGTGCAGATTTTTCAGCAGCTTTGAAGCACCAAGGTGGAGATTGTAGAGCCTGGTGTGGTACTCCAAAGCTTAAATCCTAGGGTGGAGGTTTGTAGGCTCCACAGGGTTAAGGCCCAGGTTGTTGGGTCTTGAGGGGGCTAGTCTATCATTGGGCTGGGTTTGGGCCCAAGGTGTGGGTTGGTCCAAGGGAGTTTTTTAGGGTTTATTATCCATATAATAAGGCACCGGTTCATGTGTGGTGCTGGTTTTATTTTGGTGGCCGTCATGGGGACGGGTTATATATAGTCATGTAACGATGATGATTAGATGAATGAAAGAAACCCTTTTCTCCCTAGAATAAGCTATCCCTTCTCTTCCTCCTCCTCTCTTTCTCACATATAGATGCCCTAGGTTTCTAGGGTTTTATTGCTGCCATCTCTGCCCTAGCCATCTTCTTGGAGCCGCCTCTCTCAAGGAAGGAGAAGGAAGAAACCCTAGCAGCACCTTCTCTTTGGGCAGCGTCTCTTGATTTTCTGGATCAGATCTGAAGGTTCACGTGAGGAAGAAGAGAGGCCACGACCCTCTCTTACAATCTTGGGGCGCAAGAAACCAAGGAAAATCCTAGTTGCTAATCAATCTGGGAAGATTACCAAGATCAAGATCCAAAATTCTGCTGCAGAAATTTCAGCAGGGATATCATCTCGCTTCCGCATCTCCACACGACTTGGGGCTGGTCGAATGCGTGCTATGCTCCAAGGTTAGAAAGAGGACGATCCACTCTTCACAGATCACCAAAACGTGGAAGCAGCGAATATAAACCGGAAGATTATGTGTAAAAATTCGTAAACAAAGTTTAAACTAGCTGCGGGATTTCAAACCCATAACTATTCTAAATTTACTACTAGAATTTCTCAATGCAATACTCCAGTCCATGTAGACAACGTAAAACACTGAGAACGTTGATGTAAAGGTCTGCAGACATTTCTGTACCAGATAAATATTTCTACAATTTTTTTATGTAAAACTTCCATGATAGGTTTCAATTAGTTCTATTGCTTGTTATGTGGAACTTTGATATAAAATGAAGATTAGAACTTTGGCACATAAAACTCGTGCTGAACAACTATCGAATATAAAAGATTTTGGGTAAAATATATCTAAAACTTCTAGTCCTTTAATAGTGGACTCCTCTAATCTCTTGCTTAATTTAGTCTGGATCATAGCGTAACAACTCAAGCGACTAAAGAAAATATTTCAACGCACCTCTCATGCGGACTGCCCGTCATGATCCCAACTTCCTCCCCAGTGCATCTTGAGGCAGCCTCTATTCCAAATAACGCGATAAGTTGAAATGGTGGCTCAATCCATTCCTTAAGGTAGTGTTTGAAATAGAGGATAAGAGGGGATATCCAAACTCAATCCATTCCTTAAAGAAATAAGAATAATCCAATCCCACGAGATTTATGATTGCATAAAGTCATACTTTCAGAACATGATCATATAGACATTACTCAATAGATGATCATATAGACATTACTCAATAGAAGTCACACGAAGGCCCCTCTTGAGCAAGGCACAAGGAATCTACATATCATTGCCAACACCTATATATGGTGCATTATTGTCAATTCATTCACAGTTATTTATCTAAAGCTTTTTTTTTTTTTACAATGCATTTGGTTGTTTGTGAACGATGCTGTAAATAAAGAAAAGACTTAAGGCAGAAAGAATGGTACAAAGAGATGTCGGCTTAGGATGAAGACCTTAGAGATAAAATTGAAGCTTGGATTCCAAAAATTATTTTTTTTAAAAAAAAGCATCGTACCTAAACCCTTTATCTAAATATCAAACTTTCTTTCTTTACAAACATATGCAGCTTGACATGTGATTGATCACGCTGGCCGGTGAGATTTCTTCATGATAACTCCGACCCTCTCCGTTATTTTTCTTGAATAAAGCGAGATTTTTGTAGGACTTTTCAAGAGAAGTCTCATATAGAACTCTTGTTTTCCATGCCAAGCAACACCACAGCGGTGCAGTTGGTCATAATATATTTATTAGACGTCGCAGTACACTCTCGTCCATGCCAGCACAGCTGGGCTAAGTTAAGCTCAAGAATCCTAAATATTGGGATTAAATCGAAAAAGGTAAGAAAGTTCTTGCACCATATATTTTCGTATAGGTTTGGTGAACTGCGCTGGGAATTCGGGTCAAAACATTGCATGCTGCCACCTTAGATGACTCTTGGTAGTATATTTTAAAACTCCTAATGTTAATGATGTTGACCTTAGTTGTCGATATTAAGAATTTGACTAAAGATAAGCAACAAAAAATTTATGTAATGTAATCAGATATTAAAAAAAGAAGAAGAAAAAGACGGTGGCCTGTGCGGTCTTTCTTTAATTTTATGCAATTTTTTAGTTCATGAATCCTATAGACGAAGACAGTAGACCGCAAGTAAGTTGGCTTCAAGGGAACCGCAATATAATACGCACGAAAATACGAACTCAGATCCGAATATAAAATTAATCAAAGATAGCAAAGATGGATCACATGTTCAGGGATGTAACCAAAAAAAGAAAACAATGACATATATGGGAAAGAAAACCAACTGACAGACTGCTTCACCACAATATCCTAATAATATTTTTGCTGGCATTGAGATCTGAGACGATGATCCACATTTTTCCAATTTCTTTTAAAAGATTTGTTGACTTCAGACGCCTAGACATCGAAGACATGAGTTCTTTTAACAGGGCTTTGATGGCGAAGTAGGTTTGGAAGTTTAATCTCCCCCAGATACTTTTGGTTTTTGTAAAAATTTAATTTATTAATCAAGTTGACTATTTTAGGAAGAGGTTTGAAGTCAAAACAAGAAAGTTTTTCCCACTCTTCTCTCCAATTTGAGAAGATATCAACTAGTATCTTAGTAGTTTTTGAAACCATACCTTCTTTAAATTAGAAAATGAATTCAATATTAAATTTTGCAAAAACTCAAGAATTGAACGCAGCTCTAAATTTACTGTCGTAGGCTCTTCTTTTTGGAGCAAAAGGCAAGGAAGATGGTCTATTAAATTGTTTAGTCCTTTAACGAGTGCACAACATTAATCTCAGCTTTGGCCCAAATTGGAGCGATAGTTAATCACATGTGTTAGCATGCTAATTGGCTAACAAATTAAATTAATTAATCTTATTAAAATAATTCTTTGACCAATTTTTTTATGTGTGTGACCCATTGGGTTCCTCATCTAGCCAGCAGTAGGTTTAGGTTTAAGTCGATTTAGTTCGATTAGAAACCGACTAACCGATTAGATCAATCAAAAGAGCTGATAACCGCTCAGACGGTAGCCTAGTGGTCAGGGGCCCCTCCACGCTATCAAGACGTCTCAGGTTTGAAGAATGAGGCCTTAACTGATTCGAATAATTTTAAGGTAAATTCTTAGGGCCTGAAACTTCAGTGTTGGAAGGGTTAAGGTCTGTCTAATTTTTCTATTCTGACTGCTGGCACCTGGATGGGGTCAGGTTGACCAACTTCCTGTTCTGACTGCTGGTACCTGGATGGGTCAGGTTGACCAACTCGCCTTCGGACAGACGCAAATCTTGCGCTGTGCACGGAACATTTCCTAATGGGAACGAGACCGCATGGGACCTAGCTACGGATTGGCAAAGCCTCCTTCCCCTTTTCTGTACCAAAAAAATAAAGCTGATATATTGTCTTGTGTAGTAGCCTTCAAGGCACGGGTCATATATAGCCATGTTTTAGAGTTATTTAGAACGCAGCTATCCCTGAAAAGGTTATAAAATTTGCTTAGTTGGCACTCTATACTCCAAGTTACTGAAAGGCTTGCTTAAAAAAGGGATGGTTAATTAATACAAATTATTCGATGTATGATGGTTGTTCTTCAGAGATAATATATTTACTTCTTTCTTGCCCCTACGTAGCAAGCCTTTTTTTGTCTTTGATTTCCACCGAATTGCATCTCAACCCCGGAGTCTTCACTACAAGCAGAGATCTTGGAAGAGAAGAACTTAGATCTTGGAGATTGGCTTTGGATTAGCTGGCTTTATCCTTCTAATGGCAACTCAAAAATATTCTCATCAAAATCCTGCTCGTCTCTAGCCTCCTAATCTATAAGAAGAAACTTGCATACATTTGAATCTTGGGAATGTATTGCCAGAGAAGGACATCTGCTGCTCACGGTATCCTAATTAAAATCCTTAATTAATTCCTCTTAACCTTTTTTTTTTTTTGGAGGGGGGGTACATTAATCCACCACCCCTTGTAAATATTTTCTCTTAATAATAAACTTAGGGGATCATTCCCCTGTTTACAGTAAAAAAAAAAAAGGACTAACTGGAACATCATAGATTGGAGATTTGTTGCACCCAGATATTTCAACATGCCTTAACCATCACTAGAATAGCTTCAGGCAGCTGCTTTGGAGTTTGAACTGTATTTTAGCACTCACTTGTAAGTTTGTCATAGAAAATTTGGGCATTTGAAGAGAAAAGAAACTGCAAAAATTGAAAACATTTTAAAAAGCCATTGAAGCAATCAGGAAACAACGCAATTGTGTCTCAAAATACTTGTGAAGACTCCTCTGAAAAAAAACCATATGCCAAGACAGAAAGCACAGGATGATTCTGAAATGAAATGGTAAAAATAAGAAGACTGAATGACCTAAGAGTTTGACATCATTTTAGAGCATAAAGATATAGTCAATGAAATTCATCAAGCTAATGAAAAGATTCAGCTTCCAGTGCTTAGCTTAAACAAATGAGTCAATCATAAAAAAAAAAAAGGGAGTCAACTCTCCTTTAGGCTCATTGAAGCTCTCATCTATAAACGTTTGGCGCAATGTGTTGTTGCAAAAATGCCAACCTAGCATACAGATTATTTTAATTGCATAAACAGGATACTGTGAAAATTAGTCTCTCCCACCACAACAAAATATGGAAGACCCAGAACCACTAAAGAACGGAAGTCAACTAAATAAAACATGTGGAATATATGAGACAGGAAATCCTCTACTCTCATGTCCTGTCGTTGACCTTCTAACTTATAATTTGTAAGCAACATGTGCCATTTTTGAACTAGAATCACCTTGCGTTTGCAGCGATGCAGCATCTTACATCATTATTTCCCAGAAAAGGTCTTTAAATATCTCTCACGTTTTTCACCATTCCCATGTCTTCCAGCTAGAATTTGCAGGCCCAAATCCATTCCAGGAGGATGGCTAAGTTGGCAGACAAGAAAGAAGCAGAATACTTGAGCATTGAGCTAGAAGAGATAGGGAGGAGCATAAGGTCATCCTTTCGGATTGCTGCAGCGAGTTCTCAGAGAAGCTCCAGCATCTGCTCTGAAAAGGAGGTGATGATGAATATGAGTTAAAATGGGCTACGGTTGAGAGGCTGCCAACCTTCGAGCGGATAAAAACATCAGTACTTGATCACTACAACAATGGAAATAGTGATGGATTGCACAAGGAGAAGAGGGTGATTGATGTTACCAAACTCGCAGCACTAGACAGGCGCTTGCTAATTGAGAATCTCATCAAACACATTGAGAATGACAATCTTCGGTTGCTGAAGAAGCAAAGACACAGAATAGACCGGTAAGTTTCATCTTCCAGTTCCATTCTATGCTGCTATATGTATGCAATGTCCACAGCGAGAACACATACACAGCTGGTTTACTGAAATATGCCAATAAGAAGATCATAAGCACTGAGATTTATGGGTAAACATTAACTATTTGTTAATGGTTTGAACAGAGTAAATGTGAAACTTCCTGCAATAGAGGTGCGATACAAAAACCTGTGCGTGGAAGCACAGTGTGAGGTAGTTGAAGGGAAACCCCTGCCAACTTTGTGGAACACAGCAAAGAGCATGCTTTCAGTAAGCAGACTGTATCATCCCCTCTATATTGATTGATGATGATGTCCTGAGTGCAACTTAATTGTTTGCATGAAGCCCATTGATTTGGTTTAATCACTAACTGGTGCTTTTAAAAACAATTTTCTATACTGGAGCTGTTTAAAATTTAGATTATTTATCCATATTAAGCGGCCAGTAGATCAATACTGGATTATGTATATTTGATGCCCATGACTCTGCTCCAGAGAGAGAGAGAGAGATTGATACAGAGCTTTGCAACATTTCCCATGCCATCATAATTCAAGTGACAGTATTTACAAAGATAAAATATTTATTGATTCCAGAAGTAGATAACTGAATGAAATTCTAATGATGCATGGGCACTTGATCATTTTAGTATATATGAACTCGCATTATAAAGTAATGTTGCTTCTTATGGAACAGGATCTTGCCAAGTTAACAGGCTTCAGGACTCAAGAGGCTAAAATTAGCATTATAAAAGACATCAGCGGGATCATCAAGCCCTCCAGGAAAGTATTTAAGGATAAATCAAGTTAAAGAATGAAACTACATGTTCCATTTCTGTTTTCATGGCCAGTATAAAATGGCAATTCTTGCTCAACGTTTAGTACTCAAAAACTTACCTTGCCCTTCCACGAGGATTTATATGAAGAAAATATAGTGGATTATTGTCAGAAGTAACCACTTTATTTATCTTTGCTTTTTTGATTGCAGGATGACTCTCTTACTTGGACCACCAGGATGTGGAAAAACCACTCTCTTGCTAGCACTCGCCGGGAAACTGGACAAATCCCTCAAGGTTAACATCTTTGGCCTTACCATAAATCTCACATGTGAAGTGGTTCTTCTTCGTCTTGAAAATCTGCAAAAACCATTACGGTTAAATTCTGACAAGCTAATTACTCAATCCACTATGACCAATAACCTCAACATATGCACCTTCAACACAGAGAATGATAACCCCAACGCTGAAGCTTTCTCATAAAGGCCACAAGACTTCAACCTGAGAATGGATTATTTAAAAGCATAAGATCACAAAAGGATGTTTCTCGAAGATCGTTAATATTTCTGCAAGATTTGAACTCCTACTTAGATGGCATCTAACAATAGCATTTTTCAGCATGCTTCTGATTTATAATTAACTACGATCTTGTTTTGTCAAATAACAAGGCATAATTTTCAACTAGCATCCGCCAGGACCCTCCTCTAATGCAAATTTGTCAGTTAAAAAGCATAAAGAGGTAAGTGACTATTATTATAGATGCATTGCAAATAGAAAATCGCTTATCAAATTATAAGAACTCAAATAAGTCATCATCATCTGCTACATTTCTTTAGTGGCTTTAAATATAAACCGTTGATATGAAAATCATCACATAAATAACATACTTAAAAGTAGTATTTTATCATAAACATGAGTAATTTTTTCTTTACCTTCTCCTTACCGATCTCTCTATCAATATTTCAGAATAGCTCCTTTATATGAAAAGGTTGGAAAAACACCTTAAAGACATGGTAAACACATGGGATTGAGTTTCAATCATCACTTGTCTCTATAATTGCTTTCAGCCTGTGTGCTTCAATTCTCAACAAAAACCTCAGCACATTTTTTACAGGTAACAGGAGAAGTTTCTTACAATGGTTCCAGTTTGGAGGAGTTTGTTCCCGAGAAAACATCAGTTTACATAAGCCAATATGATTTGCATATTCCTGAGATGACAGTGAGGGAGATATTGGACTTCTCAGCACGCTTCCAAGGTGTTGGGAGCAGAGCAGGTAAGCTCCTCATGTGTCTTTTAATTGCTCCAAGCACTATCACTAGAATATATCTAAACAAATTGAAATGTTGAATGGATTTACTTTGTGAAGAAATTATGAAGGAAGTAATCAGAAGGGAGAAGCAAGCAGGAATCATCCCTGAACCTGACGTAGACACATATATGAAGGTAAACAAATAATTAGTTATTGTTCTCTTTTTAGCATGTTAAACCATGGTGCATCTGGTAGATAGGGCGCCATGCAAGTACATGGACTCTCAACCTATAAAAGATAGGAAGGATGTTCAAAACGCAAAAGGAACATATAATCCAAGTGAACGAACAATTTGTTCTCATGGGACTCTTCTTCTTGTTAATATAATAATTTAAAGCCAACTTAATAGAAATAGCTAATAAGTAAAAAATTCATGCAATATAGATTTTTACTCTAGTCATGACATGCTTATATCGGATGACTGAATTTGTTACCATAGGCAATATCAGTGGAAGGATTAGAAAGGAGTCTCCAAACGGACTACATCTTGAAGGTAATTTTGCTTCAGGAGATCCAAAATCAGAACTATTGAATACACACAAATCACTATAGTTGCCTCCCTCGCCCTCATTTCTGTCACTTCTGCAAGTAATTTCCCAAATTATTCCTGGCCTATCAGATCATGGGACTGGACATCTGTGCAGATACAATTGTAGGTGATGCCATGAGAAGAGGCATCTCAGGTGGACAGAAGAAAAGGCTAACCACAGGTACCACCACAAAGCTGATAAAATTAATATTAAACACTTCCATTTGGTTCCTGGACCATAATCATGGATCTAATGATGAGTTAACCATGAATAACTCTCATCGTCAATGTATTAAATATGATGATTAGTTTCCCCTTAGGCAATCCTTTTCTTTTGATTGCACTCACTAGGAGAGATGATTGTTGGACCAACAAAAGTTCTTCTTATGGATGAGATATCAACCGGCCTAGACAGCTCCACTACCTTCCAGATTGTTACTTGCCTCCAACAACTGGCTCATATATCAGAATCTACTGTGGTAATTTCACTTCTTCAACCAGCACCTGAGACCTATGACCTCTTTGATGACATTATCTTAATGGCCGAAGGGAAGATAGCATACCATGGCCCTCGTAATCACGTTCTCAACTTTTTTGAACAATGTGGGTTCCGATGCCCAGAAAGAAAAGGAGTAGCTGACTTTCTCCAGGAGGTAATTAACAATGTTTACGACTAACTTATCTCCCAGTTTCTTACTTACCCTTAAAATTCGCTCCACCTAACTTTTCTAACTTCATTCAGGTGTTGTCCCGAAAGGATCAACAGCAGTATTGGTTCCATCTAGACAAAAGCTATAGTTATGTCTCTGTAGATCAATTCTCTCAAAAATTCAAAGAATATCACATTGTACAGAGTTTACGGGAGGAGCTATCAAAGCCTTACGACAAGTCCCAATGCCATAAAAATGCTTTATCCTTCAGTACTCTTTCACTATCAAAATGGGAACTATTTAAAGCTTGCATGGCAAGGGAATTGCTTCTCATGAAGAGGAATTCATTTCTTTATATATTCAAAATAACTCAGGTAACATCGACTCTTAGGCGGCAGGCTTCTTGATAACATTTTGGTTCAGCAACCGAAGTGGTGACTCTTTTCCCTCTATATTGCAGCTTGCGATAATTGCAGTCATAACAATGACTGTATTCCTGCGTACGCATATGCGAGTTGATTTGGTCCATGCAAATTACTATATGGGTTCACTCTTTTATGCAGTCATGTTACTTATGGTGAATGGATTCCCAGAGTTGGCAATGACAGTTTCTAGACTACCAGCTTTTTACCAGCAAAGGGACTTCTACTTTTATCCTGCATGGGCATATGCAATTCCAGCTTGTATTCTAAAATTCCAATTTCATTAATAGAGTCTTTTCTTTGGACGTCCCTTACTTACTATGTTATTGGATATAGTCCTGAGGCAGTAAGGTAAGTGTAGTTCAGTTCAAGTTGATACACAAAAATGTTCGGTCCATTCCTGTATCCTAACAGTTAATCCATAAATCATTACTGTTTCTTCTAATGCTTTTTCAGGTTCTTCCGCCAGTTCCTTGTACTTTTTCTTGTCCATCAAATGTCATTGTCCCTTTTCCGTTTTCTTGCCTCATATTTCCAGACATTGGTGGCTTCTTCAATAATTGCCACCATGTCTTCACTAGTTATCTTTTTGTTTGGAGGCTTCATTCTCCCACAACGTAAGGCTATTCCCAGCTTTTTCAGATGTTAAAGTCAACCAACCACTAATATAAATGCATTAATGGTTTTACTATTGCTGCAGCCTCTATACCTGGCTGGTTGAAGTGGGGATTCTGGATTTCTCCGATAACATATCCTGAGATAGCCTTGACTGTAAATGAATTTCTTGCACCAAGATGGCAAAAGGTGAGGAAGATCTCAATTGGACATCGTATAAGACTTCCATCGAGCGAATAAGAATAGCCTAATGCTCCAACTCTTCCTCTTGCTATCTTCTTTCCGTTTGGTAGATGTCATCAGCAAATACAACCATAGGACAGCAAGTCCTGACAAGCCGTGGACTGAACTATGGTAGCTACTTTTATTGGATATCAGTGGCGGCATTGTTTGGGTACATTCTACTTTTCAATGTTGCATTTACACTGGCCTTAACTTTTAAAAGATGTAAGTTCATCTCTCCTCACTGAGATATTTACTCATGCATGCACTGTCTCCCCCTTCTTTTTACTTTGCAATGATATTGAATTATATATGTGGATTCAGCTATTGGAGCCTCTCGTGCTATTATTTCTCGTGCAAAGCTTTCTCAGATGCAAAGAAGAGGAGATATTGATAACTCAACAGTCCTAACAAATCAGTCCAGAAAGGAATCCCAGACAAGTAGTGCCGAAACCAACAGAAATGGTAAGACTATTTTGTCCAATTCTACTTGCAAGATCAAAAGATGATATATGGAAAAAAGTTCCAACGGACAAAAACAAACTGAAATACAAAAATCTTCATGATTTATTGCAGGAAGAATGGTTTTACCTTTTATTCCCCTCACAATGACATTCCAAGATGTGAATTACCATGTTGATACTCCACTGGTAATAATGCTGCAGCGATTTCAACAATATCAGTTGATCAAAAGCTTCTAAGAATTGGCAGTCAGTAAGCAAATTCTAATAGGCAGTTTATTTCTGTTTTAGGAAATGAGAGAACAGGGTTATGCAGAAACAAGACTCCAACTGCTGCACGATATCACTGGCACATTCAGGCCTGGAATTCTTTCAGCACTAATGGGTGTGAGTGGAGCAGGGAAGACCACTCTTTTGGATGTTCTTGCTGGAAGAAAGACGGGAGGTCTTATTGAAGGCCATATAAGAATTGAAGGGTATCCCAAGGTACAAGAAACTTTTGCCAGGATATCAGGTTATTGTGAACAGAATGACATACATTCTCCACAAATTACCGTAGAAGAATCTGTAATCTATTCAGCTTGGCTGCGTCTACCATCTCAAATTGATCCAAGAATAAGACAGGTAACCTATGTATAAATAATTGTATCATTATATCAAAATTTTGTAATACATATCTTACAGAAATAGAACTCAAGGTTTTAAATCTTGTAGGATAAAGACGTTTCGATTTTCTCATGAAATGAGACATGGGTTTTTCCACGGAACAAAATGGCCCGCATGCTGCCCCATCCTGATTCCTAACTTAGTCAGGCGTTCTAGTACTTGCTTGCAATACATTTCTTCTTTAAAAAAAATATTCGTGAAGCTCTTGTATTTTATTCATTGTTTAAATATATATGAACTTCAAAAGTTATATTCTTATGATAAAATAAATTTATTTAAAATTGATACTATAATGTATTATGATCGAAATAGAATGAAACAGGATTGGATGGCCAATATTCGTCTCAGAATCTCTATAGAACAAGACGTTTTGGCCGTCTAGACCTTTGTCCCGCCGGAATTTAAATCATTGATAAAACTAGCTAGTTAATATTTGTTTTCATCTTTTATTTTTGATAAATTTATTAGAAATTTTATAAACTACGTGTAATTTTCAGGAATTTGTAAATGAAGTCCTTGAAACAATTGAGCTTGATGAAATCAAAGACATTTTAGTTGGCATGCCTGGAGTCAATGGTCTATCTACTGAGCAACGAAAACGATTAACAATTGCAGTGGAGCTTGTTTCAAATCCATCCATTATATTTATGGATGAACCAACATCTGGTCTTGATGCCCGAGCAGCAGCAATTGTTATGCGTGCAGTAAAAAATGTTGCTGAAACTGGAAGGACAGTAGTATGCACTATACACCAACCAAGCATTGAGATATTTGAGGCATTCGATGAGGTAATTGTTTTTTCATACTTTTGGATAACTATATATTGGGACTTGCTTGAGTGGCCCCTGTTTTTTTTAGCCATCTATGGAATGTGGTTGGATGGCTCAGATTTGTTTCATTCAAGCTGAAAAACTGCAAGAAGGAGAAAAAAACCAAAAAGAATCCAATGAATATAAGAAAAGTTAAATTTAGCTTTTACTAAACATGTAAAGCAATAGGTATCCTCCAAAAATTGTGGTCAAAGGTTAGGATATTCCAATAGCAGGTGAGGCAGCAGTGTTGAGAGAGATTGTACTAAAGAGCTATTTTTCTCTGGTCCAATTAGTTGGAGTAACCTATGAATATCTTGCAGCTGTTACTTATATAGAGTCTTATATCCCTATAAGATATGTAGTTTTCAACATGTTATGCTTGTGCTAAGTTCTTACAAAAACAATTTACCTTTTTCTACTGAAATGCACTGAATCTTTTTCTTGCAGCTAATTTTAATGAAAAGGGGAGGGCAATTAATCTATACTGGACCACTAGGAGAGCACTCCAGTAAAGTTATTGAATATTTTGAGGCAAGTATTCCAAATATGTGGTTGCTAATTTTCTGTTAATTGTGCAATTCAGAATTATTCAAAAGGTTGAAAATTTTAATTTCTTTATCATCCACTTCTTTTGATGATCCGGTTCTTTGCACTTTAATGCTGTGCCTTCTGTATTCTTGGACTTCTGTGAAGGTTTGGAGTTGGACTTTGGATGGACCTGTTGACTGTGTTTGTAATAGATTATTATACATCATGGTGCATTTCTTGGGCTCGAAAAATTGGCAAATGGACCTCACAATCAAATGCACCACTATACAAGTAGATATTTGATAATGTCTTCACAGAAAAATAAGCTTTTTATAGTCATCACAGAACCATAAATAAAGAATAATACAATGATGAATTTTAAATTCTTTTAAAATAATCGTACATTCATTGGAATTTTTTGAAAAAATTGTGCAGATAGAATTATAACAACAAAAAGAGACAATATCCATGTATTTAGTCTAGGTAAATTGGCATATAAGAAACAAAGGAATATAACACTAACCAGAAATCCAAGGGAGCTACATTTATTGCCTTCTATGGCATATATCCCCATATTTTTCCTGAGTGATAAGAACATTTAGCATGGCTAGCCTCAGTTTTTTATTGACAAAATGAATGATCTTTACTTTCTTGTCTCCCTATCACTAAATAGATAAAATACAACAAACAACTGCACCTTCTTTTAGATGATGAATCAGACCGTGATGCAGTTTCCAAGATATATAACTGATTTTTCAAATAATAAGGAAAGGTTCATATCAAAGTCATCTAAAATCTGATTCATGATTTTCAATGATATTACAAAGAGATGGAGCCCTGCAGAAAGAAGATTTGCATGCCAGCAACTCACCGGTTACTTCTTTGTTTAAAAAAGCTCGTGTTTTGCGCAAAAGGCGAGTCAAAATTGATGGCTATAATGGTCCAGAGGTTTGCATTTATGTTTTAACATCTCACTAGTCCAGTAAGTGCGTGCCCAAGGTGCTAGGAAACTTATTTACATGTTAAGATTTGAAGATAATACAAAAACCAGAAAGATTGAGGTTTGAAGCAAACAATGGAAACATGAGATATGTGTATCTCAAAGGATAGGACAGCAAAATTGGAAGAATGACTTAATTTTCTCAGTCATAGCATTTTGTTATGAAGCATAGGAGCATCAAGTTTAAGTGATGGTACCATTTTGAGAAAGAAATCCATGTATCTCTAGACATATACTACTTTGTGTTGTTGGCCACATGGTCGTGGCATCCCAGTGGAACTTAAACACACATCAGCATAACCAAAGATTACCATTAAAGATTGCCACAACATGATCAATCAAGATAAAGAGTAGAAAAAGGAAGTGGCAACAAACATCAGAAAGAAACTTATAAATAAATAAATAAATAAATTAGTGAAATCACTGACATATCCATGAAAAACCAATAAGCTTGACTCTCATAATTCGGCCATGTCTTGTACTGCAAATTTATCAACTAGGCAGCCATTAAAGGTCCAGCAGCCCTATGTCTCATTTTCTTCCAGCCTGTCTCTCTCTCTGTCCTCCATTGGAAATAACGGCAACTTATTGTCCTCAACCTTCTAACTTTTCTTGTTTCTTTCTAGCTATCATGACTCTTGTTTGAATAGATAAACAATTCTTGCTTTAGCTTAGATGCACAACCAGCTCTATATTTGAGAGCTTTGCCCCTCTTTAATTTTGAGCTTCTGAGGAGAGTCTCCTAGTTCTTGTTAGATTCTTAGATTTCACTTAGATCTAGGCTTGCACCATTACCACAGGTGCCTTTGAACATGAATTTTATCGCATTAGCAGACACTAAGTTCCAGCACAAAGAGTTGGTCCACAAACTATAGGCATATTTTAGGTGCATTTGCTCCAGTTGCCACATGCACCAATTAGAGTTAAGACAAAATCTTGGATCAAGTTGGTCACAATCTTGGCAAAAGACCATGGTTCAGCAAAATGGTTGCATCAAATTATTCAGTTTTTGAAGTCTGATAGCAAGCTGCAGATAGATGTGGTGTTCTAGGTGACTGGCAATTGATTTAAGCCACATAAGAAGGTTCTTATTCAACTGAGTTCTAGGTTTTATTGAGCTTGATTCAAAAGTAAATGAACGAAGCTTGACAATAGGCTATAGGCTCAAAATTAATTTTAAATCAAGCTTGCGCAAATGCAATCAGCTGCCAAAATTTAAAATTTGGGATTGAGTTGGCTTTAAGGTGGCTGAGATAGGAAGCTTTTCTTATTTTTTCATCACTAACAATGCCAGAGATAAGAAGACACACTAAAATGCAAACCTAGCTCTTTGTGAACATCCAAAATTGTCTTATCCCTTGATGTCCATGGTTTCCTTTAAACACTTTCTTTTTTGCTTTCAAAATATATATCATTATCAAAATTGGTTCTTCTGTTCTAATTTTCCAGGGTATTAAAGGAGTACCACCAATAAAAGAAAACTACAATCCAGCAACATGGATACTGGAAGTTACCTCTACATCAGTTGAGGTGCAACTTGGAACAGATTTTGCACAAATATACAGAGAATCATCTCTATTCAAGTGAGTTTTGGGTATTCATATACACTTTCATGCATGTCTCAAACAACAGGCATCCATACATGTCTGTATCAAAGACAAATTTGATGACAAAGAAATTCTGCTGACGCATGATACAAAGATATTGTTGACTCCCTGCATCATGTTGACTACCAGGGAGATTTTTAGTTTTATAGATCCAAATTCAGGTTTCATATTATTGATTGTTCCATTACCGTTGTGTTAAATTGCAGGGACAATGAAGAGCTCGTTAAACAATTGAGTACACCACTACCAGATTCAAAAGACCTGAACTTCCCAACTCGTTTTCCACAAAACGGTTGGGGACAATTCAAAGCATGTCTGTGGAAACAATACCTGTCTTATTGGAGAAGTCCTTCATACAACTTGGTGCGAATGGTATACATGATCATGGCATCTGTGGAATTTGCTGTATTGTTCTGGAAGCAGGGAAAGGCAATGTAAGTTCTTGGTTTTATTAATGTATTAGATGCCTTGTATTTTGNTCTACCATTGTAGATGAAGTTCATGTACATATATTTGCATTCAAAAGTTTTGATATAATTATTGATATACATCATAAAAAATTATAATTTTAAAATTTTAAAAAACATTAAGAAATTTTTAAATATTTGGAAAGGAATTGGTATGTTCCTTTCCATTCTTCATATAACTAATTCAACTATAATTAAATCTTATGTAATTACACTTTTGCACTTTTTCTGTACTACATCGTATGTTTGAATGGTTTAGCTAATTACAATAATATATAATGTCTAGAAAAAATTTATTGCACTTCATTTATTTATATTTCTTTATAGTTAAATTTGTAGAATTATTATGTCATATAAAATTCTTCATAGAATCATTGATTTATTATGTATCATATGAACTTATTCATTTTAGCATTCTTTTTTATTTGTATATTATTATATGAGTACTTTCAAATTTTATTTTGTATATACCTTATTCTCATATGCAAATAAAACCATTAAATAGAATTAAATGTATTGTAATATATTATCTTTTTTTTATAAAATCATATTATTAACAAACTAACTCTTTTTTTTTTTGGCATTCAGTTTGTGAATTCAAGTACCAAAGAGATTCGAGATAGTTTTCAAATCATCAAAGATGGAATCTAGGATAGTAGTGACATAGGATTGCATAGCATTCATCACATCATGTATCATGAAGAGAAAAATAGGTGAGAAAGGAGTAAAACTTTGTTGTAATAAATGGCTAAAGTGCAAAAATTTTATTTATAATATATTTTGTGATGATTTGCAAAAAAAAATATATGAGTTTCTTTCTGGCACATCTAGTAGAAGATACAAGTTGAAGAAGTAAAAATAGAAAATAGAAAAAATTAAAAAAAAAACATAAAATGTATAATAAATTTACATAACTTAGTCAGATTTCAATATGCTTGTTAATAGCAAAGGCGAACAACAAGACCACTTAAAATCTTTTATTAAATATCTTTTCTATGATTCGATTATATAAGCATGATGAAATTGAATCCTATTAGACCTTCATAAATAAGTATTGTTGGTTAAGAGCGATACTAGGATAGTTGACTCATTATAAATCCTCATATTTGTTGATGAATGAGTAAACCAATCAATTTTGATCAAAAGAGAGAGAGAGTGCTGTTGGTTTACTAATCGACTGAAAAGATATTGGAAATAAGTGGATTCTTACCGTGAAAAGTAAGGTGGATAAATTTGTAGCAGCAAAAGACTATAATTAACGAGAGGGTATAGGCTATAAAGAAACCTTCTAAGCAGTTGTGAGATTCGTTTCTATTTGATTAAACCCAGCAATCGTCCCACTTTTTGATCTAGAATTGTATGAAATGGATGTTAACAAAACATTTCTTAATGGAGAATTGAATAAAAAAATTTATATGCAACAACTTATAAGGTTTATTACAAAAGGCTAAGAGCATAAAGTTTGTAAGCTTCAAAAATCGATATATGGCCTTAAATAATCAGCCAAATAATGGTATTTAATGTTCCATCAAGTCATAACATCCTATAGATTTATGATGATCAATGAAGATCATTGTGCATACATTAAAAGATCCAAGGATAATTTCATAATTTTGTCACTTTATGTGGATGATAAATTGTTAGTTAGGCATAACTAGAATTTTATCATTGCCATTAAAGAATGGTTGTCTGCTCATTTTGAAATGAATGACATGGAAGAAGCAGCTTATCTTCTTAGAGTCAAAATTTATAGAAATCATTCAAAGAGATTTCTTGCTTTATCATAAGAAACATACATTAAAAAGATTCTCAAATGATTTCATATGCAAGACTACAATCTTATCGACACACCTACTACAAAAGGTGAGATTTTGAATAAATAGATATGCCCTAAGACTCCAAAAGAAGAAGGGAAAAAGTGTCTAAAGTTTCATACTCCAGTACCATTGGTAACTTAATATACGCTATAATGTGTATTTAGCTAGATATTTGTTATGCAATTGGTTTAGTCATCCGTTATCAATCTAATCCTAGACCAGCCACCAGTCAAGAGAATTTTAAGATATCTTAAAGGCACTATCAATTACTATCTATGCTATCAAGGTTAAAATTTGTATTTAGTGGGATATATAGATACTAATTGGGGTGGAGACCTAGATGAATGCAAATCTACATTATGTTTTCTTGTTGAATAATAGTGCCATCTCTTAAAGTAGCAAGAAACAAACTTGTATAGCCTTATTGATAATGGAGGCCAAATTTATAGCATGCTCAGCTATAGTGCAAGAGGTGATTTGGCTTAGAAGGTTTTTTCAACATATACAAGTGTAGTAGATGCATCTGAGTGTTGTGACAATTTATTGTGATAGTCAAGTTGTCATTGCCTAAACTAAGCATCCTAAATATATGGTAAAACCAAGCACATACACACCAAATACAATTTTGTGAGAAATATTATTATACAGAAAAGTATGTCTTCAATATACTTTTACGCATCAGATGATAGCTAATCTATTGACTAAGCCAATTCCTAAATATTTGTATTCAAATCATGTTAGATCTCTAGGTTTGCATAGATTGCAATTTGACAAAGTACTTTGTATTGATAAATTGTTTCATATAATGAACCTTATGCTCATGATATATTATCTGATGAACAAATACTAGCACAAAACATTGTTTATATCTTTATAAAGTATGTCACTAGGCAAAGGTTAGCTTTCTCATGCAAACAATCATCTCGAATGCTGAGATAGCAAGCTGAGATGAGACATGTATATTTGTGATGCTCAGAGGTCAAGCCTTTGTTAATAAAATTGTCACCTTGACAAGAGTCAAAAAGAGTCTATATTAACATTAAGGCCATATGTGATTTCTCATGGTCATGGAAGCCTAGATTTTTAACCGAATGCAAGAACTTAAACATATGTTTGATAAAGCCAGCTAATAATGTCTCACACTAGGTGCATGTATATGCTCTAAAAAGTATGTTATTTATGTTACGACTAAGCTAAGATCCGTATAGTGGTCTAATGATTAAATGACATATGCTCTCTTATAGAGAGAAAGCCACCATCGCACGTTTTTTCATACGTACACATATGTTATATTCAAATAATATGATCGAGAGGTGAAAGACCAAATTCCTACTCTTTCACTATATGAGTTCCTTGAGATACTTAAAATCTTAATTAGTACCCTTTTGTAACTTTTGACTATGTCATAAAGTGATAAGCAAATGTTACTACTTTAGCATGTTTTCTATAGTTATGGATGATTCAACCTAAAGGAGCATGTCTAAGTAGCAGTTTGCTTGAAACCAAGTGATATATGCAGAAAAGAAACATATTTATTCACATCCATAGCATGTACGGACCAGTCGATCAATTATTGCGCCTAGTGATGACTTACATATAATTGAGTGTACATGGCACAGTAAAGTCGAGCATAGCTCTTTGAGGGACTAAAGGTTCTTGGATTGATGTGACAAATATGTTTGGAGCACCGTGAGACAATATAATTATTTTTTTAAAAGGGTAAAGCTATTGTGCATTCCTAGCAGATGCATAGAGTTAAAGCTCTCGGTGCAAGTGCTCTTACATGCCGTACAATTCAATTGCAAGTATGATTTTTTTTTTGAAAGTTGATAGGTGTTGGGGATAAAATCAGTGTGCCAAACCCACCATGTGTGAGTGCAAAATACAAGAAGGAACATGGATTGGGAACCTTTGATGGTTTGACCTGACCCATTTATTCAAAAATTTGAAAAGGGGAAGGAAATGTTGTTAAAATACTTCCTCCCCATGTTACATAGCGCTAAGAGGCGGTTTCTTTTCTATAGAATAGTAAATCCTTTCCTCTTCACTCTAAACTCCCTCTCTTTCCTTCATTGTTGGCTTTGTTTTATGGTACTTGAAATGTAGAATCATATGTATAGTCTGTTCAAGTGATTATACATCTAACCTGCTTCATTTTTTCTCATGAAACAACATCAGAATCACTAATTTTTCAAGTTGGGATGATTGCTCACAGAAGTAACCTGAAAATGAGTTTTTTAATGATTTACCTATAGATAATAAACACAATACTCAACTCAACTAAGCTTTTTCTCAATTACATAGAATCGGCTACATGAATCTGCTTCCTCCACTCTACTTTATTCATGACTAAGCCAACACTCAAATTATAAATAGTTATATTTTTTTAATTATTTTGTCCATATTAATTTAGGTCTACCTCTACCTCTATCATTACAATGGATTGTTAAAAGATCACTCTTTCTAACTGAAGCATTCAAAAGCCTTGTTGTATATGTCCAAATCATTATAATCAATATTCTCTTATTTTATCTTCAATTGGGGCTACTCCTATCATTTCTCATATTCATTTTTTTCTAATTCTATCTTTTAAAGTGTTACTGCTTATCCATCTTAACATATGAATTGTTGTTGCACTTAATTTATTCATATATTATTTTAATATTGTTCAACACTTTATTCCATATAGCATAGCTGGCATAATAATGATTTTATAAAAAAAAATTAATTTTAATAGGATGTGTCGATCATACAATAGTTCCGAAGCACTCATTCACTTAATCATCATGCTTGAACTCTATGATTCATATTTCACCTATTCACCTTCTTACTAGATAATTGATCCTAAATACCTAAATTTTTTACTCCTTGGTATCTCTTAGCTTGCAATCTTCATTGTCTCTTCATTTGTATTTCTACTTCTACTAAAATTATATTTCATATATTCATTTTTAGTTATACTAATCTTGAAACCCTTAAATTCTAATGCTTTTCTCCAAATCTCTAACTTAACATTTATTACATATTTAGTTTCATCAATCAACACTATATCATCTGCAAATAATATACACCATGGGATATTATCTTGAATATATTTAATTAATTAATCCATAACTAATGCAACAAGATATTGACTTAAGGCAGATCCTTGATGAAAACCTACAGTAATTAGAAACTCACTAGTTTCTCCTATTATTATTTTAATAATGGATAATAAACATAATCTGGACACATTAAATAAAGGCTTCATCGTATTATTTCTAAGAACCATTATTGTATGTACTAAACTTTGCTTAACATAACAAGGGCCTCTTTGTATGCCAGACAGGGAACTGAGTGTTGGAAACAAGGTGGGCACACAAGGAGCTTTGATATCAAATTGATGGAAGTGAAGAATACTTTCAATAAGAAAAATAACACTCTCTTATTATGGAGATGTTAGAGGGAATACATCTTTTGGGTCTCTCTCTATTTTTCATCATCTTCTTCTTCTACTTCTTCTTCTTCTACTACTACATTTCATGGGCAAACACCTCCCATATTTATAAACATCTAATATCCTTTCATATACCACTATTTAATACATGCATAGAAAAACTAAAAGAAATTTACAGAAAATTAAGAGTCAATTACAAAATACTAAGAGTCAATTTTAAATTTTTGAACCATCTTATCTTTTCAAAATGACTCTTCCTTTCTCCCATGAAGCCTTTGGTCCTTTCAAGAGTGACTCTTCCTTTCTCCCATGAAGTCTTTGGTCTTTTAAGAGCGCATTAAAACAAGTTTAATATTTCAACATTTCCTCTCGTAAACTTATTTTTTCTTGGTGCCATGACTCCAAGCATCTTTCTCAGCTTTTGAAAATCTTCACCTTTGAGTGATTTTGTAAATATATCAGCAATTTGCTCATTTGATTTACAGTACACAACCTTCATAATACCTTTCTTAACTTGATCACGAAGAAAATAAAATCTTGTGTCAATGTGTTTGCTTCTTCTATGTTGAACTGGATTCTTAGCTAGTTCAATAGCAGACTTATTATCAACATATATCTTCACAGGCTCCTTTTGTGAATGACTCAATTCTTTCAATAAGTTGCGCAGCCATATGGCCTCACAAGCATATGATGCTGCTGCAACATACTCTGCTTCACATGTAGATAATGCAACAATGGATTGTTTCTTTGAGCTCCAAGAAAAAGCATTAGTACCAAAATAAAAGATATAACCAGAAGTGCTTTTCCATTCATCAAGATCTCCTCCCCAATCACTATCAGAAAAACCAATTAAACTTGCATCATTGGAATGAGTATAAAACATACTATGATAAGAGTTCCTTTGAGGTATGTTAGAATCCTTTTTGCTACCATCCAGTGTCACTCCTTTGGATGTTCCATATATCTACTAATCAAACCAACTCCATAGACAATATCAGGTCGGCTTATAGTAAGATAACGAAACTTCCAACAAGGCTTTTGAAGAGAGATGAGTTCACCTCCTTTCCTTCTCCTTCTTTACTAAGCTTGGCTCCATAAGCAACTGGGGTGTTTACTTCTTTGCAGCACTCCATTTTAAATTTTTGTAGAATGTTTCTAGCATAACTTTCTTGAGAAATGAAGATGTCATCTTCACTTTGCCTTACTTCAATGCCAAGAAAATAAGACATCAAGTCGGGATGTAATTTTCAATGAAGATGGAGTATGGGATTGGAATGGCAAAGATTCTCATATCAAATATATAACACCTTATAATGAAGCTGAGGAGAATACAAATGAGGAAGCTACTCAACCAATCTTGTCACCAGCAAGATCATCTTCATCACCACAAGTTACACCGACTTCCTCAAGAAGTTTATAAGCCCTGAAGAGTCAACAAGTGGTATCAGAGCTCCTTGTGTGCCCACCTTGTTTCCAACAAGTGGTATCAGAGCCTTGTTTTTTTTGAGAGGACAATCTTGAGGGAGATGGCCAACGATGGTGTGTATATTCAAGTTCCTAAGCTTACTAAGGAGAACTATGGGAATGGTATATCCAAATGAAGTCCTTATTTGGCTCACAAGATCTATGGAAACTTATTCAAGATTGCTACACTGAGCCTACAGCAGAGCAAGAAAGAGGGTACAATCAAGTACAAAAAGATACTTTAAGGGGCTTAAGGAGAAGAGACAAAAAAGCTTTGTTCCAATTATATCAAGCCTTAGATGAGGTGACATTTGAGAGAATTGTTGAAGCAACCTCTACAAATCAAGCTTGGGATACTCTTTCTACTATCTTTAAAGGAGAAGAAAAGGTGAAGCGAATCCGGCTTCAATAATTACGGAGAGAATTTGAAGTCACCACCATGAAGGAAACGAAAAACATCTTTGACTACTTCTCTCGGATATTGGTTATTGTAAACCAATTAAAAAGAAATGGAGAGAAGGTAGAAGATGTTTGAGTGGTGGAGAAGATACTTCGATTTTTGACACCGAGGTTTGAGCATATTGTTGTCGCCATTGAAGAAGCTAATGATGTTGATACACTCTCCATCAATGTGTTGATGGGCAAACTTTAAATTCATGAATAAAAGATACAAAAGAAAAATGAAGCACATAATATGGAGCAAATATTTCAATCCAAGGTGGAGGTGAAAGACCAAAAAGAGAAAGATCAAGGGCTTCAATTGGCCTATAGTAACAAAAGAGATAATGGCAACAACTATTGTGGTAGCCATGGTGGCAGAAGTAACTACCGTGGTCGTGGTCGAAGCCATGGTCGTGGTCAAAGAAGCTATAATGATAGAGAAGGCCAAGCTCAAATTTCAATAATAAAAGAGGTGGCAGAAGAGGTGGACGTGGATAAAGTAGAAGATCAATTGGAGGTCGTAACCAATCAAGATCCGTTCAATGCTATAATTGTCAAAAATATGGACACTATAGCTATGAGTGTTGGAACAATAAGCAAAGCAACAACATTGAATCCAACAACCAAGAAGGAGAACCGACACTTCTTTTGTCATGCCAAGAAGATGGAGACTTGAAGAATATATGGTTTCTTGACTCAGGAGCCTCAAACCATATGTGTGGAAGAAAAGAGCTATTTGTGGAATTGCAAGAAGGGGAGTTTTGTGATGTGAAGTTTGGGGATCTCTCCAAAGCTCCTATCAAAGGAAGAGGTAAAATCATGATTTGGCAAAAGAATGGTAAACCTGATTTCATTTCCAATGTTTATTATGTGCCAAGTTTGAAGTAATATTCTAAGTATTGGCCAACTGTTAGAGAAGGGTTATGCAATTCATATAGAAGGACTATCTCTAACTCTAAAATATTGGAATGGAAAGCTGATTGCTC
Source organism: Calamus simplicifolius (assembly GCA_900491605.1). NCBI lineage: Eukaryota > Viridiplantae > Streptophyta > Magnoliopsida > Arecales > Arecaceae > Calamus > Calamus simplicifolius. The sequence continues at coordinate 335,255 of UESW01004024.1, forward strand.
GTGTCCAGATAGCGAAGAACAATTTGTTTCCTCTTATATTAAAGACGGAAGCACAAAATTGCTTGCAAGTGGATATCAAGGACCCTTCCTGGCTTTGGCATCTCAGGTTTGGACATTTAAATTTTGGAAGTTTGAAATTACTATCTAATAAGGGAATGGTGAAAGGACTTCCACACATAAATTATCCAAATGAAGTTTGTGAGAAGTGCACACTAGCTAAGCATGCAAGAGCTCCCTTCAAAAGTAGAAAATCTTGGAAAGCAACAAGACCATTACAACTAGTGCATACTAATATATGTGAACCTCTTCCAGAATTTATGGTGGTAACAAATATTTTATAACATTTATTGATGACTTTAGTAGAAAGTTGTGGGTTTATTTTCTTAAAGAAAGTCGGATGCACTCTTTATGTTTAAATATTTAAATCTTTGGTTGAAAAAGAAAGTAACAATAAAGTGCAGATTTTGAGATCCGATAGAGGCGAGAATATATGTCAAATGCTTTAAGAAGCTATTGTGATGAAGGAGTTCGATATCAATTCACCGCTCCGTACTCTCCACAACAAAATGGAGTGGCCGAGAGGAAGAACTGGACCATTCTTGACATGACTAGAAGCATGTTGAAAAGAAGAACCTTTCCGAGCATTTTTGGGCTGAAGGGGTGGCATGTGCAGCATATCTTATCAACCGAAGCCCAACAAAAGCCATCAAAGGTATGACACTAGAAGAAGCTTGGAGTGGCTACAAACCAGGAGTAAGCCATATGAAGATTTTTGGGTGTATTGCCTATGCCCAAGTACCACAAGAGAAGAGGAAGAAGCTTGATGATCGAAGCCAAAAATGCATCGCAATCCAAAGCCTACCAATGACAAATGCAGTCTTCAATGAAGATGGAGTATGGGATTGGAATGGCAAAGCCTTATAATGAAGCCAAATAGCTACTCAACCAAATGACACAATCAAGAAGTTCTATAATGAAGAGTCAACACAATAATGCTACTGCATAGTCACTCAGGATCGTCATATTAGATAAGAGTGAGTGCTTTAGCTTCTAATGAAGAGAATATGCTGGTATGGAAGATCATGCCCTTGGAAGGACATCTCATAGATATGACCGATCATATCCAAATGCACACAATTTCTTATAATGAAAGACATTGGCTGGGAAGCAATACATGAGAAGCTACTACAATCCAATCTGCTAGCTTCACACAGCAAGCATCATCTTCATACCACCACAAGTTATCACCGACTTACCCTCAAGAAGTTCTATAAGTCCCTAGAAGAGTCAACACTGAGGTGATGAGAATAGGGCTGATGCTACTAATGCATAGCATTACTCATGCTGAACAGATGAAATTAGCTGATCTTAAATAACATTATGTCATATATAGATAAGCTTTAAATTCTAGTACAAGGGAAGAGTGCTTTAGCTTCTAATACAAGGGAAGAGAATATCTGCTGCTACATTTGATACATATGATCCATTCAAATATATCCAATTTATTCTCTAATAGGGCGCTGCTTCATTCTTCTTCCTCGCCCCCTTTACTTGAAGATCATGCCCTTGGAACTTGCGATAACCTGACATCAATATCGAAAAGTTAGAAAGTCTATATTGGATGATCAGAAAACCATCTAAGCATTTGAATGAAATATTAATAACCAGTTATCCTCTATGAAAATGTCTCTTGATGATGAGTTGCCAAGTTCATTGCCACACTGGTAAGTAATTCTGCACCAGAGATCACCATGAGTCAATGTGTTGAATGAGGAGTTGCAGCAGATTGAACAGGCAGAGAATTCAAAGTCTAGAAATAGAGACAATTCATACAATTCAAGGTCATTACTTGCTATAATGAGAAAGGGCACTACAAGAATCGCCTAAGAAGAGTTACAGAGTCAAAGGAGAATATCACAGCTACTGTGCATTATTTGGTCTACTTCTGATGGTATCTTCTCATCAGAATCATGAGTGGGTGATTGACACAGGTGCTTCTTATCATGCTGTTTTTTTCTACATATAAGACTCATCAAGGCACAGCAGAATCATTGGCATGGGTGACATCCACATGAAGACCAATCTTGGCTGTAAGTTGGTGCTCAAGGATGTAAGGCATGTAGCTGACTTGAGGCTAAATTTAATCTCAGTTGGAAGACTTGATGATGAAGATTTTGATAGCAGATTTCATAAAGGGCAATGGAAGCTATAAAGGTTCACTTGTTGTAGCCAGTGGGAAGAAATGTCACACTTTATACAGGTTGCAGGCTAAAGCTTATGGTGAACAGTTGAATGTTACAGAGAACGACTTCAGCATGGAGTTGTGGCATAAACGACTGGGACACATGAGTGAGAAGGGGCTGCAAGTTCTTTCCAAGGAAGAAGTTCTACTTCAAAGGTGTACATCTGAACCCATGTGTTGATTGTTTGGTTGGCAAGCAACATAGAGTTTCTTTTGCTAGTCCTGCTTTATCTAGAAAAATGCATGTTTTGGATCTTATACAGATGTTTGTGGTCCTCTACTCCTAGTGGATCAGTTAATGTTCTAGGCATCAGTGGTGCACTTTATTTTGTCACTTTTATAGATGATTTTTTAGAAAAGTTTGGGTCTATGGTTTGAAGACTAAAGATCAGGTTATTAATGTCTTCAAAGAGTTTCATGCCAGAGTTGAAAGAGAGACAGGAAAGAAACTGAAATGTATAAGGTCAGATAATGGTGGTGAGTACACAGGGTTATTTGATAATTATTGCAGATCACATGGCATTCAACATGAGATGACAGTTCCTGGTACTCCTCAGCATAATGATTGCAGAGAGAATGAACCGCACCATCATGGAAAAGATCAGATGTATGCTTTCACAGTCCAAGTTACCTAAAAGATTTTGGGATGAGGCATTGAAGACAGCGGTTGATGTAATAAACTTGTCACCATGTACAGCTCTAGATGGTGATGTTGCAGAGCGTGTATGGTCAGGAAAAGATGTCTCTTATAAGCACTTGAGAGTGTTTGGTTGTCGTGCATTTGCACATGTTCCAGACATTGAGAGGTCCAAGCTGGATGGTAAGACAAAAGAATGTGCTTTGCTTGGTTACTCACATGATGAGTTTGGTTATAGACTTTGGGATCCAGAAAAGCAGAAGGTATTCAGAAGCAGAGATGTGGTATTTTTTGAAGATCAAACCCTTCAAGACTTCAAGAAGGAGGTGTCAGTCAAGTCTTCTGCAGGAGGATTAACAGACTGTGATCCAGTTACTCCTCTAGTAAATCAGGGTGATAGGGGAGATGTGCAAGAAAATAGTGCAGGAGCAGGTATTAACTCACCTGTAGGACATGTTGAGCAGGAAGGAGATCAGGAGCAACCTCCTACAGAGCCTCAGCTGAGAAGATCTATCAGACAACGTCAACCTTCCAAAAGGTATTCTACAGATGATGCTTACTGATGCAGGTGAACCAGAATGTTACCAGGAGGCAGTTGAAAGTGAGCAGAAAAAGGAGTGGTTAGTAGGTATGCTGGAAGAAATGGATGCCTTACAGAAGAACCACACATATGATTTAGTGGAACTACCAAGAGGAAGGAAGGCTTTAAAGAACAAGTGGGTTTTAGGTTAAAGACTCAACAGCATTGTTCTCAACCAAAGTACAAGGCCAGATTGGTTGTGAAAGGCTTTGGTCAAAAGAAAGGTATTGACTTTGAAGAGATTTTTTCTCCTGTTGTTAAAATGTCTTCAATTCGTGTTGCTCTAGGTATTGCTGCTAGTCTAGACTTGGAGGTTGAGCAGTTAGATGTGAAGACAGCTTTTCTTCATGGTGATTTGGAGGAGGAAATCTATATGGAGCAACCAGAAGGCTTCAAAGTCAAAGGTAAAGAAAATCTTGTCTGCAGATTGAAAAAAAGCTTATATGGGCTGAAGCAAGCTCCAAGGCAGTGGTACAAGAAATTTGATTCATTTATGGCTGAAAATGGATACAAAAGAATGGCTTCAGATCATTGTGTGTATATCAAATGGTTTAGTGAGGATTTTGTCATACTCCTACTTTATGTTGATGACATGCTTATTCTTGGGAAAGATATGTCTATGATTGACAGGTTGAAGAAGGAGCTGAGCAATTCATTTGAAATGAAGGATATGGGACCAGCAAAGCAAATACTGGGTATGCAGAATAGAAGAATCAAGAAAATATGGTTGTCACAGGAAAAGTACATTGAGAAGGTATTGGATAGGTTCAGTATGATCAATGCAAAGCCAGTTGGTTCTCCTCTTGCAGGTCACTTCAGGTTGTGCTCAGAGCAAAGTCCTTCAAGTGATGAGGAGAAGGAGAAAATGAAGAAGGTTCCTTACGCTTCAGCAGTCGGAAGTTTGATGTACGCGATGGTATGTACGAGGCCAGACATCGCATATGCAGTGGGTGTTGCTAGCAATTTCTTGCAAACAGGGAAAGAGCATTGGGCAGCAGTGAAGTGGATCTTCAGATATCTCAGAGGAAGCTCCAAAGTTTGTTTAAGCTTTGGGGGTGGTCCAGCTGTGCTGATTGGTTACACAGATGCAGATATGGCGAGAGATATTGATACAAGGAAGTCCACATCAGGTTTCATACTTACTTTTGCAGGGGGAGCTGTGTCATGGCAATCCAGATTGCAAAGGTGTGTAGCTCTCTCTACCACAGAGGCAGAATATATTGCTGCTACCGAGGTCTGTAAGGAGATGCTGTGGATGAAAGAATTCTTACATGAATTGGGATTGAAACAGAAAAATTATGTGGTACATTGTGACAGCCAGAGCGCCATCCACTTGTGCAAGAACCCAACTTTTCATTTCAAGTCAAAGCATATAGATGTGAGATACCACTGGATTCGAAATGTGTTTGAAGAGAAGCAGTTACAGCTTCAGAAAATTCACACAGATGAAAATGGGGCAGACATGTTGACAAAGACCTTATCAAAAGAAAGGCAAGAGATATGCCGACAGCTGGTCGGCATGATTTCACACTAAGGAAGCATGAGACAGCCTCCCTTATGGGCTGAAGGGGGAATGGGCCCATGGCCCACCTATTCAGCCCATTAGGGCAAAAGGGAGCGCTACTCCTTTTTCTGGATAACGGAGCAGCCAGCATGTAGCAGGCTAGGAGATGGATTGCTAGGGGAAGAGAAGGAAGGGCTGCTGCTTGGTGGACTACGTGGGAGGCACTCCAGGAATCACTGAAGGTCTGCAACATAGGTCCCACGCACAGCAAGTTCTGGCACTTTCAGTGGTGAAGGACGTAAATCACCCTGCACCCACCCTCCGCACCCTCCGCATGGGCTCCAGAAAGCAGTACTGCTCCGGCGACGGCGAAGGCCAGCACCAAGCTCAGCAAGCCGTTCCTTGCCATTCTTCTCGTGATGTCTTTCGCTCTCGATCTTTTCTAGCAATTTAATCGTCTATGTGGTGGATGGTTGCGATGCTTCCTTCGGATGGTCATTCGTGTAGGCAATTTGCATGATGGGAAGTGTGACGGCCTTTCTTCTCAATTCAAGTTGAAACAGTTGTCTGTTCTGTGGCCATGCCGGAAGCGTGGGCGCCGTGAGAAAGGACTTTTCCTTTGTTTAGAGTGATACAACTGGATAGGTTAAAAGAAGGAAAACTGAAGCGAGGAAAAGGCAAAAAAAAAAAAAAAAAAGAGTGAGGAAAGAGGGGAATGGGATGACAGTGAGGGTGGAAAAACGGATTCCCGTCGTCGATTTCAAGAGATTAACGGGAATGAAGATAGGGACAGAGGAGATGGGGTGCACTTTGAAATATCTGAGACCATTGAAAGGATCCTCTTTTCATTGGCCATCGCTTAACCACCTCATCAATCCTTACCATAGGTAACAGAGTTCTGGTTTGGATTAAAAGCAGCTATGTATTTGATTCAAAACTCAAAATTATTCTAAAAAATAATCCTTTTAATTACTATGGTATATAATGGATAATAATGGCTAATCAAATTATGAGCATTCATTCCTAAAGCACATCCCTGAAGAATTGAATTTTCACATAAATACATAGAGGCAAATCAAGTAGCAGACTTTCTAGCAAATTAAACTGCATCATCGAGAAAAAATACCTATTTGATTTTTTTTTTCTTTGAAATACATTATAAAATATCGGACGTTACTATTTGGTAAACATGTCTGACTGGAATCCAGAGTTAATTTGCTTGGATAATATGCAAATTTACTAATTTAGTATAGTACTCAAACCTAACCAAGTAATATATAACTAAAACAATGTATCAAAATAAATAAATAAATAAATAAAGTTTAATAAGTTGGACGTTGCTCATAAGTTAAAAGATCTCTTTGAACAAGGTAGACCATAAGGGAAATGTACTATAATTATCGGAAGGATTAGCACTAATAGTAACTATATTAACAAACCACACGAGAAATCTATTATCAATACCATCATTTAGAACATATTTTTCTTTTGCACAGGTGATCAAAGTAGCAAAAGTACAAGCTATAACTAGCCTCCTATCAAGAGTAGGTGATATGATTCCTCCAAATCGAAAAGTAGAAACAATCTCTTCAAGAGGATGGAGCCTCTAGGTTAGATCTCTTTTAAAGGACTTGACCTCCAATTAGAGAAGAATAGAAGGGAAGAGTCATTTTATTGATAATATGAAGTGGTAAAGTCATTATATTTATAGGCCTTAGAGGCCTTGAATCCTGCTCAAAAAAGATAAAAACAATTAATGACACAATCCATAATTTCCACATCTACCTAAACTAAGAAATATCCCAAATTAATCCATATCCCTAATAAACATAGTATTAATATATAACTCTATTTTAATTTAGATAATTTAATCAAAATAAACAACTAAAATGAGAAGAAATGGATTTGCATCATTCTGCCGCCCATTGAAATCCACTTGCCCTTAAGGTTGAAATTCTAAAAAATCATTCCTAAAGCTTGTGCCAAACCTCCCTTATGGTATTTCTTAGCTGCAAATTGACCCATTAATGGAATAGCATCCTTTTATTGTGCATTTTTCATGCTTCTCGATGCAATTATTGAGAATTTTCATAAGTAGAATCTTGAGCACTCCATCTTCCAAATTTGGCAAGCAAGACACCACCACATCATTATAGCCAACCCTAATCATCAAGAAAGAAACTTTAAAAAATAGATGAATTTTGAATCCCCTAGGTTGGTTTGGCTTGCAGGCGACAGACCCGATCTTTGTATGGGCTATACAATTAAGGCTAAAATTTGAAGTGGCTGCAAACAAATATTGAAGCCTGGCGATAAGATTGAAGTTTGAAATAACGATGTTGCTATAACTTCAAACTACTGCCCAAGGTGATGTGTTTGCTTGCTACTTTTCAAGGGCAACATTAAGATTATCTTTTAATAGATCATCCCAACTGCTTCATTTCTGCTCAAGAAATAACATCAGAATCTCTCATTTTTCAAGTTGGGATGGTTGCTCACAGAGGTAACCCGAAAATCTAGCTTTTTGATGATTTATCTTTTGAAGTTTAATAGATAATAAACACAATCTAGGCACATTAAATAAAGGCTTCCTTGTATTATTTCTAGGAACCAAATAATATTGTTATATCAACTAAACTTTGCGTAACACATCAAGGGGCTCTTTGTATACTGGACAGGGAATTGAGGTGAACAAGGTGATGCTGCAGCATAGCATTACTCACTGGACAGATGAAATTAGCATCTATAATAAATTATGTTGTATTAGATAAGCTTAAGTTTTAATACAAGGGAAGAGAACATCTGCTGCTACATTTGATCCATATGATCCATTCAAATATATCCAATTTATTGTCTAACAGAGCGGTGCTCCATACTTCTTCCTCCCCTCTTTACCGAAGGTCATGCCTTTAATTTGGAACTGTGTAACCTGACATCAATATCAAAAAGAGATTATTAGAAATGCCATCAAATTATATATATGACAGATCAGCCAAACCAAGAAGATCCAGAAATGAAAACAGTTTAATTCAATGTACCATGAAAGTTTAATTATACATTGGCATCTAAATATTATTGCCTCCATCAACACAAACTCTTATTATTTTGTCAAAAGTAGCAGGATTGGCAAAATTTATAAGATGGTTGACATCTAGATCGGTAATACATATAATAAAGGCTTGAGAATTGAGTTAGTCTACATAGCCTTAAAAATTTAATCCGAGTTAATTGATAGCGAGTGAACTTAAGTTACAAACTTCTCAAACTATTCTTTTTCACCCGATACGAGACTATTTATGTACCAGTTATCAACTGCTTTAAAATATTATAATCTTTATCAAGCAACTAATAGTTGATACTTCACACCATAGTAAAATTCTCTCCATTGCCCCATAGGCAGCCTTTTCCTCCTAATCCACCAACTTCGCACATTCAGGTTGATGATTTACTTCATCAACTTTTGCATATTTAGGTTGGCTCTAATACCACCTATAACATCCTAAGTGAACTAGCCCACCAACTTTTGCATATTTAGGATGATTTTGATTCTACCAGTAACGTCTAAGTAAGCTAGCCTACTAAGTTATGCATATTTAGATCAGCTCTGATATCATTTGTAATGCTCAATTATAATGTTAGCGGACTGAAACCATGTGATCTTAGTCTAATAAGATGGCATGTGAACTTGAGTTATAACTCAAGATCATTGTTTTTCAATCTGACGTTGGACCATCTATGCAGATCCAAGCTGTGTCGGGGCGAAAGTAATTTACATTAGTTGAATGCAAAGAAGACGGGATGAAAATTTATCCATCTTACTTCCGCATTTACTTCCATGCTTGAAAGGCCGACCGCATTTTTGGGCGATGTAGACCACCTTCTCCATGCTGATGACCATCTCCACTGCTGGTGTGATGTGCTTGCAGACGCACGGAATGTCTGCATGCTGGATAACAGAGCAGCACTTCGCTGAGGGCGGGATCGGTGGCCCCGTCTTCTCAACATATTCCCTGCACACCTCCACCAGTGCGTTGAGATCATCCTTGCACCCGCCGTGCTCTTGGGCTCCAGAAAGCAGTACTGCTCCGGCCACGGCGAAGGCCAGCACCAAGCTCAGCAAGCCGTTCCTTGCCATTCTTCTCGCGATGTCTTTCGCTCTAGCAATGTAATCGTCGATGTGGTGGATGGTTGCTGGTGATGGCTGTATATATATATATTCAAGGCGGTGGGGAGAATCTGCGGGCATTATTTCTGTCATGTTTTCATTGTGCTTTGGATGGCCATTCGTGCAGGCAGTTTGCATGATGGGAAGTGTGACGGCCTTTCTTCTCTAAACAAGTTGAAACAGTTGTCTGTTCTGTCGCCATGCCGGAAACGTGAGCGCCGTGAGAAAGGACTTTTCCTTTGTTTCGAGTGAAACAACTGGATAGGTAAAAAGAAGGAAAACTGAAGCGAGGAAAACGCAAAAAGTGAGGAAAGAGAGGAATGGGCCATGGCAGTGGGGGTGGAAAACCAGATTCGAATTCCCGTCGTCGGGAATTGCGTGATTTCAAGACATTAACGGGAATGAAGATGGGATAGAGGAGATGGGTGGAAAATGTCTCCCTCAATCTCAATACACGTTAAAATATCTGAGATCATCAAGGAAGGATTGGCCATCGCTTAACAACCTCATCAATCACTGCTATATAAGTAACAGGGCCTGGTTTGATCAATTAAGAGCAGTCATAAATTTGAATTAAAACTCAAAAATTATTTTAAAGTATAATGATACCATAGATTAGTAGCTAATCAAGTTGAACATTCTTTACTAAAGAACATTCCTTGAGAATTGAATTTTTATATTTTTATATAGAGGCAAATCAACTAGCAAACTTTCTAGCAAATTAGACTGCATCATCGAGATCGGTTACTTCCATAACTTGCAAAGTCTGCTTCTACATACTTATATATGTAGAGCCTGATATGATACTCCAAAGCTTAAATCCTAGGGTGGATGTTTGTAGGCTCCACAGGGTTAAAGGCCCAGGCTATTGGGTCTTGAGGGGGCTAGTCTATCATTGGGCTGGGTTTGGGCCCAAGGTATGGGTTGATCCAAGGGAGTTTTTTAGGGTTTATTATCCATATAATAAGGCATTGGTTCATGTGTGGTGCTGGTTTTATTTTGGTGGCCGTCATGGGGACGGATTATATATAGTCATATAACGATGATGATTATTGAAAAATGAAAGAAACCCTTTTCTCCCTAGAATAAGCTATCCCTTCTCTTCCTCCTCTTCTCTTTCTCATATATAGATGCCCTAGGTTTCTAGGATTTTATTGCTGCCATCTCTGCCCTAGCCATCTTCTTGGAGCCGCCTCTCTCAAGGAAGGAGAAGGAAGAAACCCTAGCAGTACCTTCTCCTTAGGCAGCGTCTCTTGATTTTCTGGATCAGATCTGAAGGTTCACGTGAGGAAGAAGAGAGGCCACGACCCTCTCTTACAATCTTGGGGCGCAAAAAACCAAAGAAAATTTCAGTTGCTAATCAATCTGGAAAGATTACCAAGATCAAGATCCAAAATTCTGCTGCAGAATTTTAGCAAGGGATATCATATCGCTTCCGCATCTCCACATGACTTGGGGCTGTCGAATGCGTGCTATGCTCCAAGGGTAGAAAGAGGACGATCCACCCTTCAATATAGGATTGCATTCTTGAGTCCTTAGGTTTTCTTCTTTATTATCAAAAAGAAATAAAAATTTAATAATTCATCAGGTTTAAAGATAAAAATCAAGGCCTTCACTTCCAAACCTCGCATGAGATCCGATCATTTTCACCAAATGATGCAAATTTGAGCCTTCTGATGCTTTAAATATAATGTAGTTAGGCTATTAAATTTGGACTTTTTAATATATTTTAAATATCCACTGGTTTATAATCAAATTTGTACTTAAATAATTTTTTTTAAAATAGGATTAGGCCCAAAGTTGGTGATCAGTTCTAGAAAAAAAAAAAGGACTCAGGATTCTCTATAGGGAATAAAGAACCACGAAAGCAAGGGATGGAAAAACCATTCCCTATTCAAGGATAGGGTTAGAGATTGGGGATGAAAATAAAAATTTACTCTTCAATATCCCAAATCCATTCTATTGTTAGTTGTCTCATCCTTTACAAAGAAAGAGGAGATCCTAAGCTACAATTTTTGATTCTTTTTCCTTGAAATACATTATAAATATTAGGTGTTTCTATTTGGTAAATATGTTCGACCGGAATCCAAAATTAATTTGCTTGGATAATATGCAAATTTAGTACAGCCGAATCTAACCAAGTAAAACATAACTAAAACAATGTATCCAAAAATAAGTTAAAAAAATTAATAAGTTGGACGCCGCTTATTAAGCTTAGGTTTGACTTTTGAATCATGCCTTGAGAGAAAAATAAGAGATTGGATGTAGAATTCAATAAATGACACCGTATACCATATGTATCACACATATAATTTTTTTTTTTAAAGTATAATTTAAAGGTTTAAAAGCATGTCATAATTAAGAGAACTTAAGTCTTGGTCCTTTTGTTGGCTGCCACATCACCAGCCCAAGCATTTAATTTTAGTCTTGCACAAACTTACGTGGGGTTTGCATGCATACGCTTCCACTGCGTTACATCGACTGGCCTTTGCACGAACTCATAACGACTCTGTACGTTCTTATAGCTCTCTTTCCTCTTCACTGTGTGAATGTTTACGAATGGCCATATCTTTAAACGGTCTTTCTTAGCCTTGAGCCAGATAGATCAGAGCATCTTCATGGTTTCAATATTGCTCGAAATTCTCGCCGTTGAACTCGATAATATGATGCTTTAGGTTCTATGTTACGGTGATGGGGAATATATATCTGTTTCAGAATTCAGATGGCCATTAGCCATGGGCCTAGAGTACGTTTTAGTCTTGGGGCTGAGTCACCAGGGACTAAGAAAGTCTTCCTGCACCGCAGCATACAGTGCAGAAGCGCATGCGTGGACTGCCGTATATGGTGCACGAAAGGATGAAACTATTTTTAGCATGCGCATGGAGCCAATCATCAGGTACGGTGCATGCGATCTTGCCTAATACACAAAGATTTTCTCTTAGGTAGTGTTTGAAATAGGGGATAAGAGGGGATATCCAGAGGATATCCCCTCTTATTCCCAAAAGCCATAACTATAAGGGATAGCTAGGAATAAAGTTAACCAAAGGGATAATCCATGGTTAACCAAGGGATATCCCCTCAATTTATTCCCTAGAAAATACAGGAATAGCTGGTTATCCCTTCAAATAAGAGTAAAAAAGAGTTATCCTATGGATTTACCTTTTTGCATTTGATATGATCAATGGGATAGCCAAGGGATATCCTTAGGGATAGTCAGGGATTAAACTCTATCCCATACACTTAACCATGGATAATATTTTTTTTATCAAACACTACCTTAGGGACTAGGCCATTGGCTTGATTTAAGTTAGAGATGGGTTTTCCGGATCACGTTATGATCTGGACTATATGTTTATTTTGGATTTAGGTCATTGGCCATAAGCTTTGCACATGGTTTTGCTTTGATTATATTATTGGTCTGGGTTATGACCCATATCTGGCATGAAGTATGGTCCATTATTTTTAGACCATGACATATTATTATGTAGTTATTTATTTTATTACATTATTATTTATTATTTAATGCATATTCTATGATTTACGCATTATTATTGCTTGTTTGTTGAATTTGTGTATATTGTAAAATTTTATTCGATAGTGAATTGTTTTATAGTCTAAAAGATTAAATGCAGCATATATTTTTATGTACCTACTTAGAGCAAATGATTTATGTACTCTTAGTTAATAGAATATATGCATAACGGGAAACTATTATTTATGAAAGTTAAGATATATATTTTGATAGCAATATTTTCTATTTTGTGAACCGAGGAGGTACATATAGATTAAGCATCTCATACGGAGAAGTCATATGCATACATTTAGCTAAATATACTTATTATTATTATTATTATTATTATTATTATTATTGTTGTTGTTATTATTATGGACATTATTAGATATCTCATTTTGAAAGAATTTTATGGGTTAACATCCATGCTTGTAGAATTTCTTTCTATAGTAATGCTATCAGATCCTATATTACAGCATATAATTGCCTATCCAAAGGGGGCTATTATGTATCATAATTTTAGGTATGGAGCATTCAGTTAGAAGATAAACTAGAGTATCTATCTGTACAAAGATGATAGTTTACTTGAAGGATAGGATATTCTCATAATTTTTTTCATAAAGAAATATTCTACTAGCATGTTGCATTCTTTGGATAGGCAATTATATAAAGAAAAGTTTATAATAATACATTAAGACTCTTTAGATTATTAGTCATAAAATATTAGGACTATTTTGTTGTTCATTGTGCATATGTTGATATATTGCAATTCTTCATCTTGAATGGCCTCCTTTAATGTAAATAATGATCATATACTGTAATTAAAATTTTGGCTGGCTTTAACTATAAGAGATGGAAAGAGGCTATAAAAATTATTTTGAAGATTGATGGTATTGATCTAGCTCTATATGAAAATGAGTCTCATAAGCCCACTGATAAGAGCACTGCTATGCAAAAGGAATCTTTGTGCTAAGTGAGAAATATAAAATTATTTAAGCTTATATGTATAAAAAGATATATTTTAAATATCTTATTAGTATATTAATTGAATTAAACCAATCATGCTAAAGCTTTTTTTGACTACTACATGATAAAAACATTAAGTACCTATTAAATCTGAGATTAAAAATCTCATATGTTTTGTGGTTCATCGTGTCCTTAATTCCTTATCTATTCAAGCTGTCTATAATACTTTAAATAAAGTTGAGCGTTAAAATAATGTTAAAATTAAAGATAAAGTTATAAGGACTTAGTTTTCGATTAGTTTTCAACTTATCTTAGGAAAGTTTTTTTTTTGTCATGTCCTTTATGTTGTGTTTAGATGGGGATTTTAAAATTTTTAAAATTTTGAAATGTAGTGTCTTAAATTGCAGCATTTTAGAATTTTAGAATTTCATAAATTTCCTATCAGATAGTTGCTCTTTGAAATAAATTTTATCATTTTAAATTTTTCTAAAAATATTATTTTGTAATATTATATAAATTCATATAATTTACATAAATATGTTAATATTTTTATGAAAATATTAAATATTTATGCAATAATATTAATATTTATTTAGATAATACTCATCAAAATTTATTATTTAAATATTAATATTTTATTGTACATATTAATATTATTTATAAATATTGGTACATATTTAATACTATACTTATTAAATATTTATATTTATTATCTTTTATTTAAAAAATTATTTCATAATAAAATAAAGTATTTCCAAATAATATTGGAATTTTTTCCAATAAATTTATATTTTTATTATAAATATTTTATTAATTAAAAATAAGTCTATAAGATATTTATAAAAATATATAAATTTAAGGGTATGTTGCCATGTTGCAATTTTCTTAGACCAGGTTCCAGATGGGAGGTGTCGACACATCTGGTCTATGGTGCTTTAAAAAAAAACTTTTACACTTGATTAGGGTGAGATCTGGCTTGTATTAATTAATCCATATTAGTTGTGTGTTGAATAAATATTGGGTTCTTATATAGTCCCAAGAAACCCTAATAACACCTTCTAATTAGTTTTTGGATAAGGTCCTAGGTTATTACAAATGGCATCAAATGGATACAACTTATTAATTAGATTCATGATATTTATGATTACATTTGATTGAATTTGGATTTAAACCCTTAACCTAATGAAGATATTCAGACTTAAATGTAGGGAGAATATCAGGACCAATGCTAATATAAATTAGACTCGCATTAGTTGTGCATTAGGTAGATTTCAAATATTTTATTTAGGGTCAAGAAACCCATATTTAGTTGATGGCAAACCCTAATCTAAGTCAACTTCTATATATCCCAACTCAAACTCATCTTAATTCATTCTTGGGTTGGGAATTCTCAAATCCAAACCCATCCCCAATCTTAAGCTGAATTTTGGTTGAATTTGCCGCTTGATTCAAGTTGCATTGCACCATGTTAATCAGACTCGGGTTGTTGACGTGAATCTTAAGATAGGGGAAAAAAGGTTTTGTTAAATTTATATATGTTAGATTGAGGCCTTACCAATCATCAATTTTGATGATAGATTCGTATATAATTTAATAAACTAGGCCAGCTTGATCGGATCAGGTTATCTTTTGAATAGGCTAGGTTTGAGGATCAACATTAGACTAAACCTACTTGAGAATGCATTGGAAATTTTGAACCCAGGTTTAATTAACTCAAATTCACGCAATTTCAACCTAATCTTATCGAATAAAATAGCATTTAGATTGCTGGATTAGATAAGATTAGATTTCCAATCCAAGCCAATGATCAAGAGAGAAGAAGAGAGAGTTGCATAATATAGGTGCCATCAAACTGTTAGTTTGGTATGCCTAAAAAGCCTAAATTATCAAACCAGGGGGGTTGGATTGGGACTGCTAAGCTGGTGGGATTTGGATTAGAATCCAATCCCATCTCAAACCAGCTTAAATTAAGCAGCCTGGGTCGGCTTATGCTCAACAGAAGCTGGGCATCTTTGAGTTTTGCATTTTTTAATAAAAACAGCGGCTACCACCACTACAACAAATATACTGTGCACCGACGCTAAATATATCATTTGCCGACGCTTTAAACAAATATATTGTGCACGACGCTAAATATATCATTTGCCGACGCTTTAAAGCGTCGGCAAATAATTTCCGACGCTTTTACACGCGTCGGAAGCTTGGGGTGGAGATGGAATATTCCACGCTTTTCAAAAGTGGGATGGCGTTGTTCGGTGCCGACGCTTTAAAGCATCGGTAAAATTTCCTCTTAACGACGCTTTAAAGCGTCGGATATTGATAATCCCGATGCTTTAAAGCGTTGGAGTTGTACGGGTTATTTTTTCTTGCCACGCTTTTTAAAAGCGTCGGGAGAACTACGTCGAATGCTTCCGACGCTTTAAAGCGTCAGCAAAATGTAACATTTTTTTAAATAAAATAACCAAAAAAATTTATTAAACATGTGCAATTAATTAAGATCAAATTCTAAATTAAACCGGGCAATGCAATCATAACAAACAAAATCACAAATCACATTACACACATTCTTCACATCCAAAATAAAAGTTCAAATATAAATTTCATTACATCAAGTTCAAATATAAATTTCATTACAATTTAAAGTTTCACAAAATTTAAAAATACATGAGATGAAAGATATAAAATAAAGAGAGCCGAGGTCAATGATCTGCAGGAGGAAGGTCGTCACCCTGTCCGCGAGGATCTGATGCTCCAGAAGCCTATAAGAAAAATTAAAAATATTTAATTTATAAAACTATCTATGAATATTAAACAAATAGTTAATTTAATATAAAAATATATATTGAATAATATATGTATTTACCTGATGTGGAACAACCGTTTGTATGAGAGATGTAAGCCGCTCAATGTGATCTCTCATGGAATCAATCAATGCTCTATCGGCTGCACTCCTCCGTTGCATCTCCTCCATCGCAACGGCACTCGACCGTTGCATCTCCTCATCGCAACGGCATTCGACCACTGCATCTCCTCCAATGCTGCAGCACTCGACCGCTGCATCTCCTCAACCGCATGCTCAAGTCTGCGAACACGTGTATCATGAACAGCATCTGCAGCATCACGCGTAAGTCTACTCACCTCAGATAACTGAGTGGGGGTAACTCCAACTCCATAATCCTCACTCGACCGTAGCGCTCTGGCCCCATCAACTCTGTAAACACCTCGGCCTCGATGCGACTACTCTGCGTAGATGCTGTAGAGTCATCGACACGCTCAGCAACAAGAGATGCAGCTCTTTCCTGTATTAATTTAGAAAAATTAGTTAGATCTTACTGAATAAAATAATCAAATTAAAATTATTGTATGAAATAATTTGTAATAAATAATTACATATAAATCCCTCGACTCATCCCTGACAAAAGTGCCATCATGGTGAGATGAGTCATCCGGTAAAACTCCACCACACGGGTTCCCTCCCATGCTCATCCATCTACAAAAAAAAAATATACAATTTATAAATATTTGAACCAATTTATAAATAAATTATACAATTCATTTTGATTTGTAAAGAGGGACTATAAATTATTCAATTATGTTTCAACAAGAGTTTCAACGAGAGTTTCAACATAATTTAAATTATCAATTATGTTTCAATGATAGTTTCAATGAGAGTTTCTTCTAAATTATCAATTATGTTTCAATGAGGGTTTCAACGATAGTTTGAACATAATTATAAATTATTAATTATGTTTCAACGAGAGTTTCAATGAGAGTTTCAACGAGAGTTTCAACATAATTCTAAATTATCAATTATGTTTCAATGATAATTTCAATGAAAGTTTCAACATAATTCTAAATTATCAATTATGTTTCAATGAGAGTTTCAACAATAGTTTGAACATAATTGTAAATTATCAATTATGTTTCAATGAGGGTTTCAACGATAGAATTCATGTTATCTTTGGTCTTTCCATCAAGATTCAACAATGTTCCAAGCAGATTATCACAAACATTCTTCTCTATGCATGACATCAAGATTATGTCGAATCAGATTATGTTCCCAATAAGTAAGTCAAAAAAGATACTTCTTTTCTTCCATATATGTTTGATAGGCTGATTTGTGGATGGTATCTGTACATCTTCCTCATTTTCTTTTTCCAAAAAATTATCTGGATCTTCAAATATATGTGCATCCATACTACCAATTGTCACTTCTTCTTGATCATTCCTTCCTCTTTTTTGAGAAAACTTTGAGAATTTACCATATTTTTAACTGATGGAATCAATTTGCATACGAACATTAGTTCCAGACGGTGGAATAGGTGCACATCCCAACTCTATGGTACCATCAAATAAATCTTTCTGAAAACGAAACGGATGATTTGGTTCTAACCATCGGCGATGTCCATATAACAAAATTTTCCTCCATGTTTTAACCAATTTGAATGTGTGAATCTGCACAACAAGGACATGCAACCCTTCCTTTTGTACTCCAGCCAGATAAATTGGCATATGCTGGAAAATCATTAATAGTCCACAACAAAGCTGCCCGTAGTTTAAATGTTTCACCATTTGAAGCATCAATTGCATCGACACCTTCCCATAACTGTTTCAATTCCTCTATTAAAGGCTGTAGAAAAATATCTATATCATTTCCTGGACCCTTATCACCTGGAATAACCATTGACAAGATAAGTGATGATTGCTTCATGCACAACCATGGTGGTAAATTGTATGGTATTAGAACAACTGGCCAAGTGCTATATGTAGAATTTAGAGTGCGAAAAGGATTGAAGCCATCTGAAGCTAAACCCAAACGAAATTACGAATATCAGAGGCAAAATCAGAATGCCTAACATCAAAAGCTTTCATGCTAAACTATCTGCTGGATGTCTCAACATTCCATCCTTCGTACGCCCTTCATCATGCCATCTCATTAATGAAGCTGTTTTCGATGATGAATATAGCCTTTTCAATCGAGGAATAAGAGGAAAGTAACGCAATACCTTCGCCGGTTTTTTTGTTTTGTTCATTACATCATCCTCATCCTCTTCATATCTCCTCCATCGCGAAGATCCACATACATTGCATGACTCTCGATCAGCATTTCCACCATGATATAACATACAGTCTTTTGGACAACTATGGATCTTTTGATATCCAGATCTAATTTGTTGACAACTTTCTTTGCTTCATAATAAGAGGATGGTAAATCAGTGCCTTCTGGAAATGCATCCTTTAGTAATTTAAGAAGCATGGTAAAACTCTTTCCTGACCATCCATTCATATATTTTATATAGAATAAATGTATAAGAAAAGAGATCTTAGAAAATTTCAAACAACCCGGATATTTGTTCCATGGATGTAGAACCATCACATATTCCATCCGTTTCATGTATATTAGTTGATCCCACAAAGTTTTGAACACCATGTCGAAAAGCATCTGTGATTAAACCTGTCATATCATCTCCTACAAGGTTATCTTGCATATTACCAGATCCAAGATCAGACGAGGAGGGTTGATTACTTGATAATGGCAACGTACATTCTCCATGGAAAACCCATACAGTATAACCTCTTGAAAAACCATTCCATATCAAATGTTCTTCAACGGTTTGTGGATCTAAGTAAGAATTGTTAACACATCGCCGACACGGACATGAAATCTTTCCATTCAAACTACCTTTATCCATACCAAATTTAATGAACTCACGAACTCCATTTAAATATTTTTTGTATTTCTCAGTTTATTTATCCAACTTTTATTCATTGTAGGATAAATGATCGATAAACAATCAATTTTATCCAATATCCTGCACGTATTTTACCATCATAAGTCTGATATAGCCCCAAAAATGCACATTCATGGTGAAAGAAGTAAAACTTTTGAAAGAAGTAAAGCACATTAATTTTTGATATTAATAATAAGTAATTATTATAACATTTTTAAAAAATATATACGGAGTCTCAAGCCATCATTTTTAATGCCTTTGCCCAATACCTCTATATCCTTAGGTTTTTCATAAATTACGGTCCATGGTAACAAAAGCCTCTTGAAGAATTAAAGATCCAAAAAGAACTAAATCAGGTTCTTAACCACAAGTTGAGCCAGGTTGCATGATGGGTTAGGTCAGCTAACCCATTCACAAGGTTGTGCAATGATGAGTTCACGCCACACGGCAGTTTGGGACGTAATAACTTTTCTATGTGAATGTCAAGATCAACGTCTGGCTGAATATATTTTGCAGCTACACGTTTCTTACAAATGAGAAGCTTTCTGGTTCCAGTAATGCCAAACCCAAGCGTTTAGAACTAGAACCTAAAGAAATAAGAAGGGATTTTTAAGCTTGAATGTTGAGTATCAAAACTACGATCATGGTAAAACTGTATTCGTGTCAAGCATAACCAATTGTTCTCATCGTAACATATATGCTGAGACCATTGTTTCGATTCCTCAATTCCCAGTATCACACGTGCCAAGAAAAATGTTATGCCGTCTACTATAACCTAGGGTTCTCTAATTATTACTGAAAATTAATGAAGCCAGTAAACAGAAACTTTAATTAATGAGATTCTGTTTCAAAACCGAAGTTTTAGACTTTTTCAGGCAATTGTATAATTTCTCAGGTCCGATGAAGTGTTAACAATGCTCCCATAAGGTGGTTTGACATCCACCTCCTTTAGTGGAACCCATCGTATTTGGATGACGAAGGGAACCTAAGGTAAGCAAATTACCTAGATGCTGAAGTTTAGGATCGAAGGGCTTCGCTTTCATGTTATAACTTCTTATATTTTATTAAGGCTGTAAATAGAACAGGTTGACATATGGTCTGACTCGAACACAATCCAGTTAATTATAACCTGTTCTACATTTTAAAATACATGAATTGAATCAAGGTCAACTAATGGACTTCAGATATCATTTGAATGTAATTTGAATCAATAAAAATAGGCCTAATTAAACGTAAGTTTAATTTAGCCCGATCAATTATATAAATTTAATCTCTGTCACTCTAATTATTTTTATTAATTTATTAAATAACTCTATATTTTATACTAATTTTTCTTTTCATCTCTATTATTATAAGTTTCCATCCATCCTAACCTTATCGGTAATGCCAGTCCTGAGCTAGGTGCGGCTAACATAACCAAAAAGCCATTTAAGACCCCACTACCCCAAATCAAATCTCTTATTAAACATCTCTCTCTAGAACCGTGAAATGCTCCATACTCCAAAGCCATAGGAACAGAACAAACCATAAAGAGAGACAATGCTATGATATTTACGATTGTATAGTTAAATTACGATATAATTTCATAAATCTGCAAGTCACGGAATGGCAAGAGACAACCTCTGAACTCATAACACAAAATAAGTATTGCTTGGCACAAGGCTTTGGTTAGGGAAGATCATAAAAACCGACAGGTAACAAATGAGCAAAACTCATACAAACAGGAAAAAGATATTTTACTTAAAATAAGCTTTTAAGGGAAAATGGCAGGGTACTATACAAGCCCATCAAGGACAAGGCAAACATAAACAGAACATTAGACCATTCATGCCTGTCAGGAGATCTAAAGCAGCAGCCATTTTTTTTTATGCAGTCATGTTTATCAGAGCATTATGAACCATAAATCCTAACCAGGGTGGCTATTAAAAATCAAAAAACATTGGAATTGCCAAAAATAGAAATTATGATAGAACCAATAAGCCATACTTTCAATTAAATTTATGGACCCTAACATTTCTGTCAAACAAAATCGATTTAATTTCCATAAACAAAATACCATCAGAAACGTGTTCCGTTGAGCAATGAATCCCCAAATCTCACGATTAATTTAATCCAAACAGAAAGAAAAATATGTTCATACCTAGAGAAGGAGAGGATGGAGGAGGCTGAAGGGGCAGCGGCAGTCGCAGAGTCTCAGATTTTCTCCTTTCAATCTTCCGGTCCACAAATCCAGAGCACCAATCCTAAGGCCGATGCCAACAGCCACCCGGACGATGAAAATCAACACCTGGACGATGAAAATAAGCGTAAGAAATAGATTTTGATCTTACCTTCGAGAGGAGAGAAGTCGACCGATACACCTTCGTCGAGGAAGAGAGCGTCCACGGGGAGGAGGCGGAGGAAAATCACGGCAGGGAGGCGGCTAGAGCAGCACAGAGGAGGAAGATCGTGGCGAGGAGGCAGCTAGGGCATCACAGAACGCGTAGGCAGGAGGAAGATCGCGGCGGGGAGGCAGCTAGGGCATCACAGAACGCGTAGGGGAGGAAGGAAGCTCGGTTGCAATATATATATCGGTATATGCCGATGCTTTTAAGCGTCGTCCTGTGCCGACGCTTTTAAAAGCATCAGCAAACTTTGTTATTAGTTAATTAGATGACGCTAATAAGCATCCTACCCTAGCCGACGCTTTTAAAAGTATCGGCAAACTTTCTTATTAGTTAATTAGACGACGCTAATAAGTGTCGTACTCTGCTATTAAAAGCGTAGTCGGTCTGCACTATTTCCGGACGCTACACCCTAGCGTCGGAAAAAAGAGTTGCGAAAATGGATTTTTGTTGTAGTGCACCCGGACGTTTCATAGAAGAAATTAAATGGGAACACCTAGGAAATCAAAAGTTACATCAAGAGAACCAGGATAAGACTCAGGATGACCCGCCTCGTCCCTGCTTGGCAGAATCATCTATTGTAGATTTATGTAGGATCTCACAAAAAGAAAAATGTTTCATAAATTAGACCATCATAATAGATAAACACGAGTTCCAAATACAAGAGAGAAGAAAGTTTACTGCGATGCATGTTCCATAACATGAACTCAAACAAATACAGTTTATTTCCTAATAGACGAATACTGCTAGCTAATTCTCCTTCCTCCCTAGCTTGGATATCATGCCATTGGAACTGTGTAACCTGAAATCAATATAAAATATATTGTTAAAGTTGCAAATAAAAGTATAACAGAACAGCTAATCTGATAAGACTGGTTTACTATTAAAAAAAAAAGTAAGAGCAATTAGGCGTTCTACCATATAAATTTTAATAACAAATTGTCATTTTGATAACCACATCCCTTCTCAATCAACACAATTCTTACTTTACTTCTTGCGGCAGAAATAATATATATGGTTGGCAGAAGTCATAATATATAGAGTTAGCATTTCAAATCACAGTCAGTTACCATTTACAAAAAAATCTTGCTCATTAACTGGTGTAACCTTCCATGAATTTGTGATTCTTTCTCCGAGGAAAGAAAAGGAAACAAATCAAAAAGAAAGGAGAAGAAAAAAAAAAAAAACCGTTATCCATCTATTTGTCTTTCACAGCCAAACAAACTGCGCTACTGTTAATGTCTTTTTCTTAAAAAAAAGAATAGAAAAAAAAAAGAAAAATATAGTCAAGGTTTATTGAAATTTTATCTATTATATTTATACAACATGGAAGTAATCATGGTGACTAAGAGCTGGCTTACTTCCACATTTGCTTCCATGCTTCAGAGGCTGGCCGCATCGTTCCGCGACGTAGACCACCTTCTCCATGGAGACAATCTCCTCGACTTCTGGCGTGACGTAGTCGCAGACGCATGGAATGTCTGCGTGCTTGACGGCGTGGCAGCACTGCACCGAAGGTGGCGCCGGCGGTCCCTCCTTCCCAACGTAGGCTCTGCACTGCTCCGTCAGCGCCTCGCGGTCAAGACTGCAGTCATCCAGCGAACGGGCAGTGGATAGTAGGATTCCGGCAATGGCGAAGGCCAACGCCAAGTTAAGCATGCTGCTCTTTGCCATGCTTCTCTTGACCTCGTTCAACTGGTCTCCAGTCCAGCTAATGTAGTCGTCTTCGATGTGGATGGTCCATGTGGTGATGGCTTTATGTAGCGACCTAGGAGGAGAACATGTGAGTCCAGGGATTAACGTGAGAAGGATGAGCATAACTGCACGAAGTTAGCGTGCTGGGAAGTGAAACGGTCTTGTACTCTTTCTTGAAAGAAAAGGATAGCAGAACCGTTTTTGGGTTGAGGATGCATCAGAAACGTGAGCGCTGGCATAGCCTCTACCATTACAATGCCTCAACCTTAAATTTATTCTTGGAAAAGGTTTAAGGGACGGTTGAGGTCTGTCAATTGGATTGACTACAATTTTAGGTTTAATTATTGTTTACTGAAACTTTTATCCATTGTTCTGTGCTTATATGCTTTGATTGCAAGCGAATACAACAAAGGGTGGCTGTATGCAAATAGACGGTATTGCGTGCAAGATAAAGCATGGATTGCTGATGTCTAGGTGCTACATATAAAATGGCATTTATACAAAGAACGGAGTGTTGAGTTAATTTCCTTTTTTAAAATCAGGTTAAGTGGCCGTTTTCATTGACCGTGCAACTTCCAGCTTCATTCAATTTCTAAGGCTGAGGCAGAACTTGATGGTTCACGGCCTACTGAGAGATTTGCAAGTTCTCATATGCCATTCTTTTTTGTAGCTTTGATCTCCTCAGCTTTCTATTTCTCATCTTTGATTGCTTCTTTCAAACTGCTAAATTCATCATTAGCAAGAAACAAATAAGATGAAGTTCTTTAGTTACCTCGCAAGGTTTTGTTGGACTTTTTATCTTTTGTCACCCTGAGCTTAATTTCCTTCGAAGACGACACTAGAGAGGTAGGATGAAAGGATGGTGATGGTGGCAACGAAACTACTTCTACTTCCACTCCTGTCTTTTCATCTTCTTTGCCTCCTCCGCATTGATTTGCAAATTCCAAGTGCCTTTCATTGAACTCAACATCCCTTCTAATATGTAATTTGAAAATTTATAGACCTAGCATTTTGTAGGCTTTAAATCTAGCATCACGCTTGATGAAAATGTACTTTGATACTTTTATCATCAAACTTTCTTCTTTGGTCTGGTACATGTGTATAGGTTATATTTCGGAACACTTTTAAATGTAATACATCTGCTTCTCTTGGTCCATATATATATATATATATATATGTATGTCAAGGATTAATACATATGAAA
Organism: Calamus simplicifolius; assembly: GCA_900491605.1. Lineage (NCBI taxonomy): Eukaryota > Viridiplantae > Streptophyta > Magnoliopsida > Arecales > Arecaceae > Calamus > Calamus simplicifolius. The sequence goes on from UESW01004024.1 coordinate 359,875, forward strand.
GATTTCAAGGTTCAATACGAAAGAGAATAAAAATCTAATTATAAATTAATTTTAAAAATGATATGTAAGTCAATACCCAGTACATGATCATTGATGATAATAGTTGAGTGAGTTTGGATACTTTAGTAAAATAATATTATAAATTTCTTAATCTTCTTATTTATTTGACACATATCTTTTAAATGTATTTTAGCTTGCAGGTTGATATGTTTTTTGATAATTATGTACGTTAATGACCTCGATGTATGCATAAAAACCTTGACTAGAATCTTTAACCCGATCTCTCCACTTTATTTCTTACAAAAATGTGTGGAAAAATATAATAAAAAAATAAAATCAAATTTTGGAAGCTGAAAATAGACTATAATAGTGGGATGTGAGACAGATTATATCTATCCATTGATATCCTTTATTACTACAATTCTTGATACAATGGACAACATGCATACCATATATTGGTACTATGTAGGTTTTCAATATTTCAAAACTTGACATCAACAACAGTTTGATGTAGAGAGTAGAATTGTGTGCGCACGAGGGAGAGCAAATGAAATCAGCTTGCCTTCTAATAATGAGGAAAGGTAGTTTTCTTTACAAGAGTAACTACTTTTAAGGAGTTTAATGCTTCGTCAAGTACCTTCTTTTAATTTTGGAGAATTGTTTGTTATATCTGTACCTTCTTCCTTGGCAACTGTTGACGGCTTCATTCATGAGCATTTCTTATGGCATTTTTTATGAAAAACTCCCAACTTCTGCATTGGATTTTGTCTGCCGCTAGGAGAAAGCTTAAAACTCATGTGCGTCTATCCAAGTATCATCCAATAACAAACGAGTCGAATCTTGGTTAATATTTATTATAATTAATTGATAACCAGTTAATTTCAAATGCCAATGGACTCAGACAAGACAAATCAATGCGCGGACCGTGAAGGGCCTTGGCCAAGCAGAGCCATGGCAGCACGGAAGACCTTGGCCGAGCAGGGCCTTGGTCGCACAAGGTGTTGGCCCCTTGGTTGCACAAGGTGTTGGCTGCGTAGAGTGGAGCCGCACGGCGCGGGCCATGGATGCACCTTGGGCGCGGGCACCTGGCGGCGCGGGGCCTTGGCCGTGCAGGGTCCTTGCTGCGCACACGCATGGCCGCGTCTGGCCATGGCTACGCGCGCGCATGGACCATATGGACTTGTTGACATCGACTTAGCCGAGGTGGAGTTTTGGGGCACGCCATGGCCGTGCCGGGCCTTGGCGGCGTAGGGAAAAACACTTGGCTGGCACGTGCTGGGCCTGGGCCCAGACGACAATGTAGCTCAGACTGTTGGAAACCCCGGGGTGATAGAAGACAAGAGGCTGCGCAAGTATATTGAGGGGAAGGTGGTTGACAGACCAACCAAGGCCAAAGATGGTTCATGCCAAGGCACGCCCGGTGCCCGCGCGGGGCCTTGGCCGCGCAGGGTCCTTGCTGCGCGCGCACATGGCCACGTTTGGCCATGGCCACGCGCGCGCATGGACCATATGGACTTGTTGACATAGACTTAGCCGAGGCAGTGTTTTGGGTGCACGCCATGGCCATGCCGGGCCTTGGCGGCATAGGAAAAAACACTTGGCTAGCACGGGCTGGGCCTGGGCCCAGACGACAATGTAGCTCAGACTGTTGGAAACCCCGGGGTGGCAGAAGACAAGAGGCTGCGCAAGTATATTGAGGGGAAGGTAGTTGACAGACCAACCAAGGCCAAAGATGGTTCGTGCCAAGGCACCCATGGGCGTGGCCTTGGCATGCCTTATGCCGACAAAGCTTGGCCTTGCGATCCACTCTGAATGACCGGACCGTGACGTGGCAAATCGGATGACGTGGTGCATGACTTGGCGCGCACCGTTGCTTGAAGTACGGATGCAAAGCATGCTTCTGCGCATGGCGCGAACGGTTGGCCGAATGGCTTAGGCGGGCATTCGTCTGTTGGCCGAGGGAGTTCGGGTGGTTCCAAAAACTCCCTCACCCATGTGGCTTGCGTGGGCCATGCAGTTGCTAAGTGTTTGAAATCTAAGCGGTTGGGGAACTGTCCACCGCCAAGCTCTATGTAAAGCCCTGATGCCTTCGTGTAGACACACACCAGTTGGGGCAAAGACCCATGGGTGGGTCTCTGTGTGTCTTGTATCAAGTGGGAAATCAATGAAAATGAGTGTTTATACTCTGTCCCGTCACGATAGTGGGAAGGCTGGCTAGATTTTGGGGGTCTAGCGCCACACAAGACCATGGCAAGAAAATAATTGTAGTCTGATCAATAATTGTAGTCTGATCTATCGGTCCTGTGATAAAGGTATCAGAGCCTACTTACGAAGACTCTAGAGAAATATCTCTGTTTAGAAGAGTTTATATTGATGCTGGTATGGGACAGCATGAGATGAATTCCGGATGGAAGAGATTTTTCGGTTGGATGCTTGGGTTCTAGGATGGCCTTTGGGTTAAGGCGTGGCTTGACCAAGAGAAGCAACAAAGGTTTCAAAGAGAAGCAACAAAGGTTTCAAACCTGTTGATGTCCTTTGGAAAGGAATCAATGATTTAACGTGTCACCTCTATTTAAATAAGTGCTATAAATTAAATATAGCCATAATATAGATTTAAAATATTTAGAACTACAAAAAGAATAATTGTAGTGACATCTGAGCTTACAACGAATTTCCAAGCCAAGAAATCATAAGAAAAAAAATATGCAAACGGTTTACATATTGCAAACATTAATTCTAGATAACTGCAAGTCTGGGATGTAAACTTACTAGAATATTCGCTATGGTTAAGAAACAACCTAGGATTCAAAATAGATATTTTGTTAGCAGCATCCATGAGAACTGAGCAATTAAAACCCCATGAAATGGAGGGAGGAAAAGGATCGGACACATCAAAATCCATTTTCATATCAACTTTTGTCCAGATATCGTACAAATTTGAGTCCAACTAACATCCATATCCATCTGTATTTTTCAAAGAAAAATGTATATAGAAGTTGATGCAGAAGTATCGAATCCATGTTCAAATATCCAAATTGGTTCCCAGCCCTATTCAATCTAATATAACTCTTTGAGCTATATACGTGTGTATGCATGTGTGCCAACCTGCTTTCAACTCCCTACATAAACCATGCTGTGTAAATTGAGGGAGTCGATAAAAAGGGAGAGTACAAGGGTTGGATTTTGCACTTTTAACATATGCATCTCAAAATAACGAGGAATTGGTTAGAATAAGCAATAGTGTAGTTGGTTCGAGAGTTTCCAGATGGCAGCACCTCAGCACAGCACCTGCTGAATTTTTTTTTTTTTTTGGTACAAGCGGGTGATCATACAAGTCTTATGTGAGTCAACCCAGATAAGTCAGAACATAAAATCTGATTAAGTACAAAAGGGCAGGGGTTACCCTGCTTCCAAGTCCAAATCCCATAGCAGTAAGCAACTAATCCCGCAATCCAGTCAGCCGCAGAGTTAGCTTCCCGATAAACATGACTGATGTGAACTCTGCGGGCTTCCTGAAGGATGATCCGAATGTCATGAAGCAGAGGGTTAATAGGAACCAAAAGACCATCATCCTGTCGGAGCCATCGTATAACGGTAAGGGAGTCCTCCTCAATGAGAAGACTGTGAGAACGAAGGGTCCGAATGGCATAGGAGATGCCAGCCTAGGCTGCATATAGTTCAGCCAGTGGGACCGAGCAGTCCAAGAGGCCAAGGCCACCAGCAGCCAGCATAGCTCCGTCACATCCCCGAATTATGAAAGCTGAGCCAACAAGTCTGCCCCGAACACTGCCATCAAAGTTGATTTTAACAAACCCTGAGGGTGGGGGTACCCAAGAGATAAGGACCGTGTGCCGGTTCGCTGCCGAAGCAGCCAAGGTACCCCAGTGGCCAAAGCTGTCAAAATCCGAAGCATAGCAATAGCGAGTGTATTCCTTAGATAAGGAGATCGCTTTACTGGCAGTCATATGTGGAGAAACATAATCATCAGTAAAGACAAGAAGGTTCCGTGATATCCATATCCGATAAGCTGTGTAGGTCCAATTAGCCACTTGCTGATGAGTGCCTCTTCGAATATCACCCAAAAAAATAACAGACCGAGAAGCTGTACGATCCTGCCCACTGTGATAGCCAATAATTTGCCAAATTTGTCTAGCTCTGGGGCAAGTGAAAATAGCATGATCTATAGTTTCGTCCTCTGCCCGCACACAGGGCACGTGGGTTGAATAGATAGCCCCCTTCTAGAGAGCATAGAACAGGATGGAAGGCATTCCCAAGCAATCTTCCACATGAACAGCTGAATCCTAGGATGGACAGGGAGCCACCAAATCCATGCCACGTCCATCCTCTGCTGAGCCTGAGGCCTATAAATTTTCATAAGATCCCTAACAGGAGCACTGGGAGACAGGATCTTCTCCAGAGTCTAATATCAGCTGTATGACCTGGAATGAGGGGAATGGAGAGGATCCTTCGAGCAAGCTCATCACCAAAAAATGGGAAACCGTGGGGAGGTGCCAAGAGTGATCCTGAGAGATCAACTCCCTGATGCTCAAACTGCTGGGGACATTGACACTAATAAAAGTGGGCCAGCGAGAGAGCGGGATGTCAGCAATCCATGCATCTTGAACAACATCAATCAAGGAGCCATCACCGATCATCCATGAGATATTGTTCAAAATAGTTGGGGCATGGCGGCAGACCTCCTTTAAAAGAAAGAATGTCCCGTGTGGACTGAAAATCCGTAGTAGGAGACCAGTTGCCGTATCTGACACGCATAAAGGAGCTCCATAAAGAATGCGGGTCAAGAAGGAACCTCGAAGCATGCCTCGCAATCAGAGCTTCCCTCCTCACTGTTAGCGACTGAATGCCGAGGCCACCCTCAGAGATCGGCAAGCAAACAGTATCCCATCTAGCAAGTGGAGACCATGCCCATCCTGTCTGGAAGCCCAAAGGAAATCCCTGAAGCTTCTCTCTATCCTCCTTAAGCATGTCAAAGGGACAGCAGAGTTGGCCAGTAAATAAATAAGAAGAGAGGTGAGGACAGTCCGAATAAGCGTAATCCTCGCCATCATAGATAGACCAGTAACCTGCCATCCATCCAGTCGATCATGAACCCGGCGCTTAAGATCAACGTAGTCACTGCATCTTGGCCGTCTACCTGTGATAGGGATCCAGATAACGAAGGCTGTCAGCCTGATTAGTAATACCCAAGATTCGGGTGATAGCTGCTTTGGATCTTTTAGTGATCTTAGGGCTGAAGCAGATAGAGGATTTCTAAAAATTAATCTTCTGACCAGAGGCCTGACAATAGCGCTGAATAACTGATGCGAAGGCGATAGCATTATGGTTAGAAGCCCTGCCTAACAAAATGCAGTCATCAGCAAAAAGGAGATGGGAGACCGAAGGGCCTTGGGGGCCCGCAGAGTAAGGACGATGCATAAGTCCTGCTGAGCCTAATAGAGTGAGCAAGATAGATCATCAGCAGCAAGGATAAACAAAAAAGGGGATAATGGGCAGCCCTGCTACAGTCCCACAGCAGAGTGGAAAAACTCCGTTTGGCTTCCATTAATCAGAAGAGAGAATGACGGCTTATAGATACAAGCACTGATCCAGTCAATAAAGAGACCATTGAATCCAAATTCCTTCAGAGTATGATACAGAAAAACCCAACTCAATCTATCATAAGCCCGCTCCATATCCAGCTTGACAGCCATAAGGCCCTGACGACAAGAGGATCTCTGAAGGTCATGCATAAATTCCTGGGCAATGAGAATATTATCAGTAATACTTCGCCCTCTGATAAAAGCCCCTGCTCTGGGGCAATAAGACGAGGAATGACAGTCTGCATGCGGGAAACAAGGATCCGTGCACAAAGGCTGATAGGACGATAATGAAGCGAGTGGAAGCATCCGGACGCTTCGGCACCAGGGTGATAAATGTCCGGTTCCAATGAGCAGGAATAGATTTAGATTGAAAAACCAACTGATAGCCTGCAGAACGTCCTGGCCAACAATGTTCCAATAGTAGCGAAGAAAAAAGGGGAAAACCGTCAGGCCCAGGGGCTTTATCAGGCCCAAGATCCCATAAAGCCTTTGAATCTCATCCGCTGTAATAGCTCTAGTAAGGAGATCATTCTCATCAACTGTGAGCTTCCTGGAACTGGGAACCGGATGCACAGGAAATCCAACTCCATTATGCTCAGACCATCTAGACTGATAGAAATGAAGAAGCTAATCCCTGATGACCTGGATATCCTCAGAAAAAATCCCCTCATCATCAGCAAGACGTCTAATCCTATTCGCAGCACGACACTTCAATGTAGCTTGATGAAAGAATCTGGTATTACGATCTCCCTCCCTAATCCACTGAATCCAAGACCTCCGTCGCCAGAAGATCTCCTGCTGCAGAAGAAGAGAATGGTGGAGGGCCAGCTTAGCACGGAGGGAAATGAGGTCAGACTCAGGTAGGCAGCCTTCCTAGTCCTCGATGGTCTGAAGGGTAACAATGTCAGCCTCCACTTGCTCTACTCTTCTTGTAATATCCCCAACCTCCAGTCTGTTCCATCTGGAGAGTCTGCGTCTGGCTAGCTGGAGACGTCTGGAAAGCCTGTAAGTGGCACTACCTCTAACTGGTAACCGCCAAACTTGAGAAAGAATGGTCCTAGCTAGGGATAGGAGGTCCAGAACTATTCAAATCGAACATTCTCCGATCCTGAGTCTCCGCCATCGTGGATATCATGATAGGGCAATGATCTGAAGCAATCCTCGGGAGATGAGTAACAGCGGCAGAGGGATAGTGCTGAAGCCAGGAGCCTGTAGCCATAACCCTATCAAGCCTCTCCCAAACTCTAGCAGAACCTTGGCGGTTATTACACCAGGTGAATTGAGTACCCGAGTACCCCATATCCAACAAGCCAGCCTCAATGATAAAGGTTCTAAACTCCGAACCATCAACAGACCCCGCCCGATACCTGCCCCCTCTTTTTTCATGGGGCCCAATTATACAATTGAAATCCCCGCAACGAGGGAGGGGTAGCCCTGATGAAGAAGGGCAAGGGTCTCAGCCCAGAGCACACGTCTCAGACGGTAGTCCGTACTGGCATAGATGCCTGAGAGGAGCCAGGGATCAGCTGACCCCTCATAGATGACCAATGCGACCTGCTGATTACACTGGTTGAAGGCATCAACTCGGATCGAGGAGTTGCGCCAAAGTGCCAATATACCTCCAGAAAGCCCCACTGACTCCACAGCATAAGTGGACCAGCTTCTAGAAACATTTCTCTAAACCGGGTTAAACTGTCACCCGAAAGACGGGTCTCCAATAACACACAAATATCAAAATTATATTGATGTATGAGTCTCCCAAAGGAGGAGCGAAACGATGGTTTTGAGCTCCTCTAACATTCCAGATAAGAATCTTCATTTGGTGATTGGAAGAGCTTGGGACCCAACCTGGTCCTCCGACATATCATCATCAGTAGGTCTATCATCAGCTAACTTTCCAGAGCAGTCAGTCAGCAGAGTAGTCTCCATAGTCTCCAAGGTGTCTATCTCTTGGGGGGGCAAATCCTGAGGAGTGACCTTGCCCTGCCCTTGGATGGCTTCTTTGAGCCGAGAGAGGACCAGGTCATGACTGCGCTCCGCCAACTTAGACAGGACAGGGGGAACTTCCATATCCTTAGAAGAGGCCTCCCCAGGGGACCCTTAGGATTTGAAGTAGATCCAAACACTGCACAGGCATCTGGGGATGGTCCACTGTAGAAGATGGAGTGACCATCATCTGAGGTAGCTTGGAAGCAGTTAATCTGGCTTTTCCTTTTCCCCTGACATTTTTGGATTTTGCTCTCTGAATTGTACTCTCCTCGGCCTAGCCCTCTTAGATGGACCCGGGCTAACCTCCGAACAGGCCTTGGGCCGCCCGGCCCACTTGGTTGAACCAAGAAGAGAGAATGGATTCATTGTCTGCATCTGAATTTCCTTAGGATTCAGACCCAATTCATTCACTGGCCTCTGGGTTTGTTCACAGACGGACCGGCACGCTCAGCTTCCCCCGGCATGGTAGTAAAGACTGAAATGTCTTCAGTCCCAGGTGTAGCGGAGGAGACGATCACGCCAGCTTCAGCGGCCGTCTCCGGGCAAGCTTGGAAGGAGCTTTCCAGCCCTCCTCCGAGACCGGCCTAGCAGAGGAGGCCCCCGTCTTCCCAATCGATGACTGAGGAGCAGCACCCACTGATTGAGCCGGCGCCTTCATCTTCCTCCTCATGTCAATTTCAGAAACAGGGGAGGGCTTGTGCTGCCTAACAGCAGCCAACCATGGCCCAAATTTGGTGCCCACCGAGGAGGAGCTGCATCCGGTGATGGTGAGCAAGGGTCAGAGTAGTGCAAAGATCCACAATTAGCACAAAATCCTTCTAAATGTGCCTACGAAAATTGCTGCCAAAACGGTGAGTGGCTTCCTCTGATTCTGGCGCCTGGGCGGAGGTTTTGTGAGGTCAATTCGACACATACTCTGGCGAATCCACCCCTAGTCTTCGCCACAGTTGAAGCATCGGAGAACTGGAACTCCCGCCGAAGGACGATGGAGCGGAGGATTTGATCAGTCCAAAACTCCAACGGCAGCTAAGGCGAACCCACAGCAAAGCAAAGGAAACTGAGTTCACAGCAGCACAAATTCTGACGCCAGACCTCAGTGGCAATGGGTTGTCCATTGACAACCCACGACGCCCAGAATCATAGCCATGGCGTTGAGGTCAGAAGATGATGCATCTGTGGCTAGAGAGATAGCTTCCACCTCACCTGGAACACCACCGCCTAAACTCCCAAATGATCGCATCCGGCGGCACCCAGCGGCTGATGCTTCTCGCAATGATTGCATTCTTCTCCCATTTGCTAGCTTCATCCTCCAAGGCTTGAGCTGGAACTTAAACTATATCTGAGAACCTCAGCTCAAGGTCAGCCACCTCTGCTGGAGACGGGGACGGGCCGACCAAACAAACTAACTATCCGTCGCTCGTCTCCATGGTGAGCGCTCACCGGAACCACCATCCGCAACACCGAGAAGGGGGATAGCTTGAGCCATGATCCAGACAGGAGCAGACGGAGAAAATCAGAGCCGATCACCGAAGATCAGAAAGAAAGCAAACGGAGCACAAATCTTAAGGCACCAAAATAGGGTCAGAACACTATAGCATTCGCCTCTGAGAACACTGTGCACCTGCTGAATTTGTGACTACTGGCTCATTACATGATCCTTAAGACCACTAATCTTTTCAGACTTCTCAACGAAGTATTTGTTTTCTTTTGAATAAATAACAGGCACCATACAAATTAGTGGCAGCAAACAATTTATCATTCACACCAAATTAAATAGATAAATAAGTTAAATAAATAAACAATTGCTATGGTACAAATCCAGCGCATTGCACAAATATAGATGGTGACACGCTTCTTTTACATATTTACAACACTATCTTGCCCTACCATCAGTTTATAAATATTGACATCATGCCCTAACATCAGCTGTACAGATATCAGCTGACGCAAAATCCCCAAGATGAAAAATATTACAAAAAAACCCTCCAGAAATATTGGGTTGGATAGCTACACCTGTGAATAGCAGCAGCAGCCAGGTTCAAAGGCTGCTCTCTTTAAGCAATGCTCAACGTAAACTCTCGCTGGCCAAACTCATCACCATTCCCCAACATTCCCCAGTACTCCAGACTGCAATAATCCAAATCAAGACCAAGAGAAGCATAGGTCAACTAAAAGGAACAGAATAAGAAATTGAAACTCCCTGGCATAATACCTTGGGCAGGTTTCTCGATCCATGGACCATTCATTATATTCAGAATGCTACAAGCATCACTGTACTCCAAATCAGGTAGCAACTTTGGCGTCAACAAGAAACATCTGCGGACATCAGTTTTGGCAGTGTGGCAGAAAGCATTACAAGTCTTGATGAAAACTATTCTAAAAAAGATAGTCCAAATACTAATATTTATTTCTTACTGAGGTGTATTTGGCTGGCTTGCTGCTCTCACAAGTTGTTGGAACATTTTCCTTTCGTTAATAGGGTCCATTCCTGTGTTTTGTGAGGTCAAACAAATAAAAGTCAAGAAAGAAAGAGAATGTGAACATAGCGCAGAGGAAGCACACCTTGATTTATCTCGTCTACAACACGGAATGGGCAGTTTGTGAGATCTTGAAGAGAAACTAAATATAGAATTGTTGAAACTGAACGTTCCTAAGAAGATCAAAATTCAATATATGTAAGTTTGTTGTTGCAGCATCTCAGAATAAGAACTTAAGTTGTTGCAGCATGTCAAAATAAGAAGAGCTTAAGCTTCCAAACATACCCCTCCAGATTGGTGATAGGCACTCAGCACTTGAAGTTGTCCTGTTTGCCTGTCCAAAGAAACACCCAGTAACTGGTAGGAATAACCATAACATATAAAATAACTAGCAACTGAGGTGAAGACACGACAGTGCAGCCCCCAACAAAACACACACACACACCAATATATATATATATATATATATATATAAAAGCCAAGTAGCATCTTCTATGACAGAAAATGCCATCCTACTTGGAGAGTGCTTTTATACCAAGATATAGATGTCCCTACATATACAAATTACTGACTTCAAGAATGCAATGTATTTCTATCAACTTTTAAGACGTGCAATTACTTAAAAAATGTTTTTAAGATGATTTGAACTATTGGCAATGTTACAGGCTTTCAATTTGACACGGTAAAAATGAAGTCTTATGCCACTTAAACAAAACTTCACTAAGCATGGATGTTAGAATTTCCACCTTAGCTACATATATATTGGCAACCATCAAAAAATAAAAGTAGTTCTCATTGACCACCATAATGAATTTTCACATGGTTCTATTTAAGATGACCTAAAAAATGACATTTTCTCTCAACAAACACTACCACAGAAGGAACCAGTTAGGTGAACGAGGGGTACAGCCTAACAAGTTTTCTTTAAGGCTTGTACTATATGCTATATGTGATTGTAGATCTCTCTAGAAATGACCTTATAGCAGCCTAATCCATTTCAGGTATCCCTGATATGGAAAAATATTATGTTAAAGGTGGATTTGTGTAAACCTACACAGAATCAGGGGTAGCGTTGCAGGGTCTTAGCTTGAGATTTAACAAGATTAAGAACATAAAGAGAGAAAGAAATAAATGCAATAGTTGCTAAAACAGATGATTTTTTATTCAAGAAAAATATAAAAATTACATAATTAGAATCTCCAGCTAGCCCTAAATAAAAGGAGACCTGGATGAACCTAGAATGAAAACCTAAGACATATGAGACATCTGTAATCCAACTTGTCAGCTAATTATGATTTATTGGACATAAGTGTACTTAAAATAGGGGACTTCAAAAGACAATACATCTTTGGCTTCCTAATCAAAACCAAAAAAAATCAACTTCTTCATTTTAGGGAATTTAACCAAGACTAGCAGAGAACATCCCCAAAATTTCCAAATTTAAAGTAAATATCAAAAAGCATTTGGAGACATTAAACAAAATAACCCAAATTCAAAGACGCATCATGAGTGCATTCGATTTTACATTATATATGCATGTGAAGCATGAAATGATGTATTTGAATAAAAAGAAGAGAAATTTCCAGAGAGTATATAGATCCACCAATTTGATCAAAATAGTGAGAATAAACTTTCAGAATTTTGAAGCGAGAATAAACTTTCAGAATTTTGAAATTCGTACAAAACAAAATAAATATACATATTTTAGCATATAGCTCCCTGAGTTGTCATCTTATTGTGGATAAATACCAAACACTATTTGGAATGAATTTATCATCTCTCCTGACAAGTTACTTCCTTTTCTAATATGAAATTTTCTAGGACTTCCCCTTTTCCCTTTTGTTTTCCTTCTATCATGTCCCTTCCACGAACAACTAATCCAGTGACATCCAACCAATTTCTAGCAATAAATTTCCAGCTAGTTTTTTGAATTTCTTCCAGCTTTTATGCTAATGATCAGTTCAGAAAGGCTGTATAGCTAGCATTTATGACTGATTGCCATATCTCTTTGTTGGATTAGTTTTAATAGTTCAATTGACCTTTAAATAGTTGGGAGGGTTAACAAGTGGTCTTTTCTTTGACTGTTGATGATTAGTCCTTACACGGATAGACATTTTATGCATGTTTCTGTACACACCTCTCTTGTTTTTCACACACTAACGAGTGGGCCAGGGAGTAAACATGAAATAGCCAACAAGACAAAGGACAAGGAATAAAATGTCAATAGGGGTTAAATGCAATATGACAATGAATCCAGGGGGTGGACCTTAATTTCTCCGAAACAAAGACTCAGTAACCACACAAACCAAACCAAACTACCCAGCTCATATCAAACCAAGGGGTTCTTGGTTCTGTGAGGTGCGAACCACACTCCAGACAGACCAAACTGTTTCAGCAGTTCGGCCAATTCGACCTTGGTTCCACCGCTGAACTGCCCAGTTAATGGGCAGGACTAAGTGGTACTGCTCAAACCCCTTCTAACCCCTAGATCTCTCTTTCATTTGGCACTACTCTGGGTATTGACAGTGGCAATTGTAAGACAGCAAGGAGTCTGTACCTGTATTTTTAATCTCAAGTCAAAAGATTTTGAGCTCTATAAATTAAAGAACTCAAATTAAGATGCTGCTTCCCTTTTTGTTAAAAAAATGAAGAATATGGCATAAAATACAGCAATAATTGCTCAATATGAGGAATACTCCATCCAAATTTCACAGAAACATGATGCAATGCTTAGATTCAGGCTCTGAATATGAACCTAACCTCAAATATGTGGATTTTGGGGGTTTTGTAGCTAACCCCAAAAACTACACCCAAGACTGTTTCAATCAGATGGTGTTTCTGCATGTTGTTTTTTTAATATGATGTAGGCTATGACAGATTCTACAACCATTTCCTCTGCTATTATTTATTTTTGCAATTAGTTTTCCTGAAAAAATAATTTTGAAAAAAATAAATTTGGAAAATTTGAAAAAAAAAAAAAGATTAGCATATTTTGTACTGTAATGCATACATGTTACAAAACTTTCACAAGTTATAAGGTCAATTTAGGTTCGCTTGGGCTTCAACCAAGCCTAGACACAGAATTTAATTAAGTTTAACATTAACCTGGCAAAGAAACTTATGTTAGGATTGATTTTTTAAATGATGTCCATATAGGGATGATTTGCAAAAGTCCTCAATTAAAAAAAAAATGATTGACCAGAGGATCTACTAGCCCTCCAAGCACTACTAGCAACAAGGTGAGGGATCAAAAACAATATGATTTTTCAATTGAAGATGTATCTTTCCCTGTTGTTTCGACAAATAATTAAGTTCACTTCTAAGCTTCTTTTTATTGCACATTGATCCCTTAGTTGTAACTGTCAATATGCCCCTTCCATACAGTTTTATGATTTCGAGTAATAAAATTACTTTTGAAATGCTAATATGAACATCTATATATCATCTACGTAATTCAAATATCATACAATATATCATTTATGCAATAACATGTGCATGTTTCTAACTTCAAAATGCACAAGCCATAATGACAAAGCTAGCTCAATACACATCCCTTCTTCCTTGCAATAACCTCGTTTAAATGCCTGGAAAAAAAAAAAGAAGAGCGATAGAAAACCCAAAACCAGAGTATGGATGTCAAAAAAGGCTGTAACAAGGATGTTTGATCTGTATTTATGCATACCTATCTATATCTTAGTTCAGCACATGCCGTATCCACCTTTGGCCATAGGATTCAATCCATAGTTTTTTGGAACCTTGCTCCTAAAGAGTGCAAGTACTCAATCTTCATCCTTGAAAAATAAGTCTCTTTATTTGGCTCCTTAAATGAAATAAAATTTAATTAAAGAGACCACACTTAAATTCTTCTTTGTTGAATCATATAAGCCCTCTTTTTCCTAGCAATTCACTTCCGTTGGCTCATACAGTAGAAAGGTTATCTGTCAATTCACTTCCTTTGGCTCACATGGTAGAAAGGTTATCTGTCACTCTAAATTTAAAATCTGCTCTTGTTTTTATGTGCTTTTAATCACATATTCTTGTCACCAACAACACATAATAAAGAAGACAAATCCATCAAGACACAATTTCAACTTACATGAAGGCAATGGTTGATAACATTGTTTGGATTGCCATACATTGCAGGGAAGGATGGATTTGCCAGTAAGTTATGAAATATTGGAAATTTTAAATATTATTTCATTGAAAAGTTTGGTTATTTCAAAGGCACAGAAAGGTACTAATGATTTCTTTTTTATTAATACCAGATAAAAGAGTATTCAAGTTAGATTCCTATCTGACTTGTAGGATGTCATGATAAGAAATTGTCTGCATGAAATCTCTAAAATAAATGTAAAATATTCTGGCAGATGTGTTTCCCTCCCTCTCCCGAAAGGAATGTTTCAATTCTGAATATTGAAATATTGGTGTTATATGAAGCAATAGAAAATCCAGAAGTTTTAAGCAAAATTCATATTACATATAAACCCGTGTCTATTGTATGGATCCAACATGACAATTACAACAAAAAAAAGTAGAATGCAAAAAAAACCCTCTCTATATACCACATAAATATGCCAGTAGATGAAAACTTCCAAAGATTGCAACTCATGCTTCAATTGAGGATGAGAATACATGCTACACCTGATTAGCATGCATCATTTGTAAACACTTTCATTTACACCGTGAATGGTAGATATAAGCATGCCGTTTGCTCCTAACAATGCGCATTATAGGAAAGTAGCTGAAGTGTCCAAATAGACTGTATAAGCTTTCAGAATCCTATAGCTAAAATTCTAGTGCTAACCAATCCTCTTATGCTAGTCCCCATACAGAAGGCAATTACACTTCCAGTTTCATCTACAGTGCTACAATAACAATTTCTGTTGGCTTGCATCATTAACGGTTTCTTCAGAAACAATCCCCAAATTTAATGATATAATTCTTGCAAAATAGGATATAAGTGACTACATATTTGTCAATAAATATGCCTTTATAGAATAGCATTAGGAAGACAGCACACCTGAACTTCACTTTGATAAGTATTCCATATTTGTCAAACTCCATTCCATGCTCATCTATGACCAAAACAGAAAACATATTAGATTGCATTTTCTTAAGAAACCCGTTTATTCCAAAGAAAATAAACTAATACCCAGTGAGACTTCTCCAGCAACAGCCATCTCTTGAAAGTTACAACTGAATGTCTCATTTATCTTGGCAACAAGATTTCGCAGCGTTGGAAGCCAATTCTCCTACATGATACTTGTAATTAGAACAAATTCAGAACAAGTGTTATTTGAGCATATTTCTTCTACATACCAAAACAAAGCTATTGTTTTTCTTAAAAAAAGCCAGACCTTTAAGGTTTCAATTTCAGATAAACATTTCTTAAGTTCTCTATCATCTTCTTCGAGTCTATTTGTTAGTGCATCAACCTGTATGACAGCGACAGCTTTGCATAAGATAGCATCCTCAAATTTCTTACAACATATTGATTAAATTTACCTTGCGTTGACGATTTTCATATTCTTGAAGAATGTTCTGATTCAGAAATAAAATGGAATTTGCTTCAGACATGGTATCCTGAATCGCAGCTTCTAATTCCTCTATTGTACCAGGCATCTGCAAGTAGACATAGTACAAGAAGAATTGAGCTGCCTAAAACCAGTTTCAAAACATGGGAGGAATTACTTTAAGTCGAAAAAAGCTTGTATTATTGTTCAAGAAGGCAGGAGCATAAACCAAGCCTGCGGACTACCAATGAAGCCAAGAAAAAGCCTCAGCATCAGACATATATTTTATGTATTTCACTTTTGATGGAACAAAACTTTAAGGAAAACGTGTGTTCAGACCTCTGCACTATGCAAAACTCTGTAGAGAGGGTTTAGGAATTCAGAATCCATGGATGCATAATTATTTAAGAAAACATATCAAAAAATCAAGATGGTCACTGCTTTTTCTTTTTGGGTGCAGTCCCTGCTCGGTCAGCCTCAGAATATTTCAACACATGTATGCCAAATGTTGAAATCAATGATCACCTGCCAACAGAACATGGTTTAGTTGGTTGTTGCATTCTCCTCTTTTGAATAGGTCTCATGTTCGATCACAAGTAATGGTACATTTGCCACTAGTTCTCAAAAAACAAAAAACAAAAAAGAAATCAAAGACCACCCAACAGCACCAATGTATCATCTGGAATTAAAGCCTTATTGATTTATTGCAATTAATACTGGAGTATGGATACAATCAAGGCACAATGTTTAAGGAATTCATCAAAGGCATTGAATAAGCACAAGGCTAAGGCGTCACATAAATATTTTGTATCATCATGTCAACTGACGGATGAATTGAACCTTAGAAAATGTACCAAGTTCCCTCCCTTGAGGCAAGAGCTGTGGCCATGACAAGCCTTTTAAAACATTGTTTATTGATCTCAGTGCTTTGCAGACAAATGAACAGCAAGGTTGAGATAAGAAATATTTCATAGCTGCCAAAAGATAGACACAACGTGCAGAGGTATTACAACAAAATATCTTCGAAGCTGATTCATGAAGATCTATTTATCATAGTTCTAGCAAAGTAAGCTCATCAAGGATGATACAATATTTAGGCTCAAAAGTATTTAAGCAAGCAAGTTAACTCTTTGCTTTAATTATTTATTGTTTTATTTGTGACGATTTTGGAAGTATTTGAAAAAAAATTATGCAAAGTTTAGGCATAAATTTGAAACTCGTATCAATAAAAACTTTAAGAACCTTCCAAGAAAATCAAACCTCAACAAATTCTTCCGCAAGATCTTCAGTGATTTTGGCGACTGATTCTGCATGGTGTTTTGCTTCTAGGAGCTGTTGCTTACACTTCTCAGTTTCTTTTTCACCTGTCATAATAAGTATGATAAAATCCAAATTCTCAGTTAAGTTATAAATCATAAAACTACTTGCAGCATCGACCAATCTACCTCTAAGTGATATAATTCTTGCGAAGCAAAAAATAGTGATCACACATGCATCAGAATAAGTTTACTAAGACATTAAAACAAATCAAACAATGGAAGATGTAACTTTATTAATTTAATTGCACTCCAGAGCATGGAATGGAGGTGCCATGTCAAGAGCATGAGGGACCAAAGCAATCATCCCATGTCTACTAAGCAAAAATGGAGACCAAGTGAAGTCAATTTTGAGGAAAAGGAAAAGAGTAAATGCAATTAGCTAGTTTATTTTGATAATGTTAGGCCTAAAAAATAAGATCAAGTTGTCAAAAGCACTGTAGTTTCATAATTCTGAAATAAGTACACTAAAATAAAAGTAGAGTTACTTCTTAAGGAAAAAAATGCATGGACTCTTTGATTGGTGTTGTTGGGGCTCTTTATACAATTTAACAGAAATAAAATTATCTTAATTTTCAATTTTCAGCCACTCTTTGATTAAATTGTCAAAAACATTTTAGATTCAAAATTCTGAAATATATAAACTAAAATAAAAGCAAGGTTTTAAATCTCACAACATGGGAACATCCCGGTTTTTCCATTGAATGAGGCGCATCGCAGCCTATCCCTATGTTGACACTTGGGACAAGGGATGTCCCAAGACACGCTAATTGAAATGCTGGAACAATAGTGGGACAGTCCCACCCTAATACTTGGAATGATAAGCCATCCAAGCATCCTCTATGATGTCCTAAAACCATGAATAAAAGTATAGTTACTTCTTAAGGAAAAAATGTATGATCGCTTTGATTGGTGCTATAGGAGCTCTTTATACAATTTAACAGAGATAGGATGGTCTTAATTTTCAATTTTCAGCCATGCTTTGTATAATGCCTCAAGCCCACTTACTGGCCCAAACCTATTAGCGGACCAGGTCTACATGGCCTTACTTACTAACTCAAGTACAAATTAATTAGTAACATGTGAACTTAAGTTATAACTCTTCAAATCATATTTTTTTCTGCTATTCATGCATATAGTGTTACAATCTTCCCTCTTCTTAGAGGCAACATTCACGTCGCACGCTACAAGTTAACTAGAATATACTCTAAGCGGAATTATTGGTGCTAAAGAAATGGCTCCACACTATAGTGAGGCTCTCTGTACCATAATCTCTGGATAGCTCTTTCCCCCTATCCACCAACTTCTACACATCCGAATCGGTTCTGATACTATTTGTAATGCACCTCAAACCTAATGCTGGTCCAATTAACTTATTAGTTGGTTAGGTTCATGAGGCCTTACTTGATTGCAAGTTAATTGGAAGCAAATGAACTTGAGTTATAACTCTTCAAATCATTTCTTTCCCATTCGATGTGGGACTATTCATACATGGAGGTGTTACACTTTGATTGGTTGATCAATTTCTAAAAGAGGTGAAGACCATATATCTTCAGCTTGGAACCCAGGTTTTAAATACCAATATTGAACTTTGTGCCACTTTTCCACGGGAGCAATATGGTATCAATACTGACAGTATACACTGAAACCAACTTTTAAAAAATCAAAAAACAATTGGTATCAACCGGTATGGTCAGTACAATACTGCCAGTACAGACCAGCAGAGACTGATATAACTGGCACATACGGGTAAAGTATTCAGCATCCTGGCAGCTGTACCAGTGCTGATTTCATGTCGGAATGGTATGACACCAGCCATACCATTGTTGGAACTTTATGAATAAGGTTTGCCAGCGGTCTTTTAAGAAACAAGGACATCCTTGCACTATCAGCAATGCTCCAAACAACCTATTGTATCCTGATTCAGATTCCAACATTATGATAGATTGGTATAAATTTGGCTTCCATGTTATAAACCGTAGTCAAAACAACCATCTGTATCCTGAATCAGATTTCAGATTCCGACATTATGATAGATTTGCATGAATTTGGCTTCCATGTTACAAGTCAGTTCTTTTTTCTATCAATGGTAAACAAATCTTAATTCTGGGAGATTCCATGTGGTTGTTCTCTTGCTTAGTTGTTCATCAATCAGGGGGAAAGATTCACAAACAAATTTCGAAATATTCTAGGGAGTTTGGTTTCTTCTTTCAAAGAGGAGTTGGAGAATATGTAGCATATCCAACACTTTGCAGGACCAAGAAAAATTAATGCATCACAGCTGTAGCTGTCAGATAGCCCAGCCCAGCTGACCCTAGACCAATTACCTAGCCTACAGCCTAAATGGTTGCCTAGATGGTAGACTTTGTGCAAAGTTGCCTGATCTTTCTCCAATTAAACTATTTCTTATATGTCAACCTGCTTTTTTCTATTTTAAATAATTAACATTCTAGGAAACCTAGAGACATATATGGCAAACAATTAGATACAAATGAAAGATATATTCTAACTAAAGACATAAATAAAACATAGAAGAAGCCATAACCTATATCATTGTTAATTGTCAAGCTTCTTTAGCTATCCATCTTTTATTGGGCATAGGCCAGAGCTTGGATTTAAGATTTTAAATCAAAAACCTTCTTTGGTTCACTTTTTGATACACAAGTATTTTTATTTTATTTATAAATTACGATTTTTGCCTTGAGTACCCATCTAATTTATCTCACTCCCTTATAAGCATTGATGTGTCATTTATAAAAGAAAAAAATACAAAATAATACTACGTATATAGTACATATATAACTACATGTGCATGCCTATCTACATATACATATATCTACGGATGCATGGATATTTAATGAAAAAATATGCATGATATACAAGCCTTTAGGTGCTTATGTGTGCACATACATATGTTTTATATTATGTACACATGTAGAATATCCTATATACCATTGCATTTTCACAAACATGATGATTTAGGAAAAGCTTGCCTACCCATCCTAAGCCCTATGTATCACCCTGAGATTCCCAGGTGCCCATGTGACCATCCACAACAACTACAAGTCTACAAGCAAAGGATTTTTTTTTTTTTTGAGGGAATCATGGGTTCTGTTAATTAGACGATATATGCATGATAGCCAACTTCATTTGGATCAGCATCTTCTATTCAACACACTGTGTTATCTAATCTGGTTCTGACACATGTTGATGGTTATTAGGCTATATGACCATGAAGATCTTTGTAAATAATCTCAGGCAACCATTGGATAGTGTACAGTTTGTAACAGTATGGTCCTTTTGAATGTACGTTACTTTTCAGTTGTTAACTGCTCCGCAAGCAGTTGCCAGTATCATGCCGGGTAGCATATTTTCCAGAAACAAGATGCTCAGCTGCTCAGGAACAGACTTACTTTTCTCGTCTGACATTTTTGAGGGTGAATCTTGGCACAAAGGTAAGGTTGTTCCATTACAACCTGAGTTTCATGGGTTTGAAACACAGAAACAGCCTCTCCGTATGCATGGGTAAAGCTGAATACATCTAGCTGTCAACAAACCCTGCAGTGCTAGAACCTCATGCACTTTGGCCAACCTTGTTTACTAAGTTGAAGGGTTGCTGTCCAAGCCTATATTATGAATTAGACGTTCATTCCAGTTTTTTTTTAATTCCTGTGTAATGAATAAAACCATACATATTGAACGAATGCCTTCTTCCTAGAGTCATCAATATAGGTAAACTGAGAACCAAAGAAAGTTATAAAGAGAAAGCTTTCCGAGGACTAAAAATTAACTCACAATTGGTGACATGTGTGGCCGATTGGAGAGCAGACTTCTCATGCTGCTTGAGATCCACTTCCATTTCCCTGATCTAAAATATGATCAAACCAGATGCAGCTGAAAAATATTAGTTACAAATTGTGGATGACATATAATTGATGACATATAACAGAGCTCAAAAGGCCAACTGAGGCTTGTCTCACCTCATGTTTCAAGCTAGAACACGAAAAACATGTCCAAAAGAAAACTACCTAGAAGCTCATTAAGTGGTCCATAAAAATCACATCAAGAGATATATGCGAGGTTATCTTTCGCCTTATTTCATGCCAGCTTTAGGAGGCACAAACACTAGGCTTCAACTGTTTCAAATTTAATCATAGAGAAGGTACAAGTACTACAGTGTTCGATCAGTCTTCAGACAAAGCAAGAAGGCTAGACTGGCAGTCAGGCTGGTACCAAGGACAGGCTTATCTTCATGAATATTATTTTGGATAAAATTTGCATAATCATCATTTAAATAATTGTTCTCTTCTTTCTATTTTCATTTTAAAATTGAAAAAAGGAACAAGCCTCCACCCATTGGAGTTCAATAAAAATACTCAAAAATTCAATTTTCTCAACAATAAAAAGTCGATTCCCACCTTTAGTTCAAAAATTTTAGCGCTGAGTCAAAGTTTCAGTTTTTAAATGCCAAAGTATTTATCAGATCCCAAGAACTAATAAATTCTATTATATTGGAACGTTATTAAAATCCAAAAGTCCAGTGATAAAAATCTTGCACATTTAGACTCTAAGACATACCATCTATCATGACCCTATGCATTATTCTCTGAGACACCATCTGCCATGAGACCAAACAGCATTTAACACAGACTGATTTGTTTTCTAGCGTTGTCTATACATAAATATTTCTAGTTATTGATTGGGTTATTAGTCTTCACAGATGGAAGGAAAGATAGCATAATGAATATAAGGATGTATAGGTGTGTAGGGAATATCCTGTGCGCATCAAGAAAGATAATACATAATTCCTAAGCCAACTGATTGGCTCTGGAAAAACTAGTGCCTGCACAGAACAAACAACTCAACACTACATAATTGCTTGCTCCTCCACATCCTGATATTAAATGAGAAAAAGAGAGAATGTTTTGTGGTTGAAGGGTAAAGAAGAAGCTCGCCTTAACAGCATTTTTGAATAACCTAGTTTAGTAGCTTGATATGGTATTAATACTCGGGGGTTAGTGGTTACGGCTGGTGCCACTAGGCACTAGCACTTCCCTGACACTTTTGGTAGCAAACAAGGGCACTGGAGTCATGACACAAGACATTGCCTACCACTGCTGAGCAACCCATGCATCTGGATAGACTTGGCTTCCAGCACCAAGAGCCAGCTGATTGGAAAACCCATTGTCTTTGATGTTCGGAGGTCTTGCAGTAAAATGGCAGTTCATTCATCTATAGGAACATCAGTATATCTATCACATATTTATTCATCTATAGGAACATCAGTATATCTATCACATACAAGAGAGCAAAATCCAGCTGAGATACTCAACTCAACTCATCTAAGCCTTTTCCCAACTACATGGGGTCGGCTACATGAATATGCTTCCTCCACTCTACTCTATGTAGGACCAAGTCGACATTCAAATTACAAATAGTTATATCTTTTTTAATTATTTCTGTCCATGTTAGTTTAGGTCTACCTCTACCTCTATCCTTACCATGGATTGTTAAAAGATCACTCTTTCATCTAAAGGTCTGCGTTGCCATCACAATCAATTTTCTCTCATTTTATCTTCAATTGGGGCTGCTCCTATCATTTCTCTTATATTTATTTCTAATTCTATCTTTTAAAGTTTTACCATATCCATCTTAACATACACATTTCTGTCACACTTAATTTATTCACATGTTTCAATATTGCCTAACACTCTATTATATATAGCATAGCTGGTCTAATAGCAGTTTTATAGAATTTTTTTTCAATTTTAATGGAATGCGTCAATCATACAATACTCTCAAAGCACTCCTCCACTTAATCCATCTTGCTTTAACTCTATGATTCACATATTCACCTATTTCACCTTCTTGCTGGATAATTGATCCCAAATACCTAAATTTTTCACTCCTTGATATCTCTTAGCTTGCTATCTTTACTATTTCTTCATTTGTATTTCTACTCTCACTAAAATTGCATTTCATGTATTCAGTTTTAGTTCTACTAATCTTAAAACCTTTAGATTCTAAAGTTCTCTCCAAATCTCTAGCTTACATTTACTCCAGATTTAATTTCATCAATCAACACTATATCATCTGCAAATAACATACACCATGGGATATTATTTTAAATATGTTGGTTAATTCATCCATAACTAATACAAAAAGATATGGACTTAAGGCAAATCCTTGATGTAAACCTATAGTAATTGAAAACTCACTAGTTTCTCCTATTGTTGTTTTAACAATAGTTATTGTTCTATCATACATATCTTTTATCAATTCTATGTACCTTTTAGTAACTCCTTTTTTTTCTAAAACCCACCATATTATTTCTCTAGATACTCTATCATATGCTTACTCTAAATCAATAAAAGACCAAATGAAGGTCTTTTTTTCTTTTCCCTACACCTCTCCATCAATCTTCTTAATAAATAAATAGCTTCCATGAACGATCTTCCAGGCATAAAATCCAGCAGAGATGATAAATAAATATCATAGTTATGTACACCAATTATTGCTTTCTAAAAATAATATTAAATCAGGATTCCTAAGTCTGCATGGGTTTTCAACTACCTCAAGCATATTAAAGGTTACATAACTAGTTGTTTGATGTGCAATGTGAACAAGAATACCAACTTAAAATATTTCTCAAATATACCTGGGACATTTGCTGCAACCATTCAAATGTGATCATCATTTCATGTGCCAGCTGTGTGTGAACCAGGCATCAGAAGAAGTTAGCAGGATACCGATTAACTCTTTTTCCTAATATTTTTATTTCAAAAAGGAATTTAAAATTCTTTATCTTTGATTCAGCATGGCATGAAAACATGCCAGAGCAGCACTGCATGGCATGTCCTGTGCAAGCGGGTAGCCTGCACAACCATGGACACCAATACATAAAAATCTTGAAAGTGACAACTACAAATGGCACCATGATGGAGAAAAACTACGAAAAGCATAGAAGATATAACCAGGTATTTTGTAAGATAATTTTCTAATAAAAATGCCAAAGTTTCTGCAATTACAATTGATTATAAGTTTTGATTGTGCATCAGTTGCATCCAAAAGGAGCAACACAAACATCAAAAAATGATCATTAGATCCTCAATTTTAACTATGTTTGACAATGTATACCTTTGCATCAAGCTCGATACAAGTCAAATGCTTTTCTGCAAAGCTCCATCTGAGAGCAACAGCTTCCACAAGAAAACTCTGAAGGAAAAGGACCACCACTTTGAGCACATGACATGTTGAAGAAACAAGTACATATAAAATGCTTTAAATGACTAATTATAATTCTACATAAAGTCATAGACATTAATCACATGCAAGTGCGGTTGCAGGTCAACAAGAAGCAGGACTCTGCATGTAGATGCAACCTCACCTTAATTTTAATTGTCATTTGGAAGCGTTGCTCATTCAATTGGACAACTTGATCAATAAGCTTTTCCATATTTGTCTCCAAGTCATCCTCATTATTCAACGAGTCAAGTTTCCTTCTCCTTTGATCTGTCAGATAAGCACAAAATTTACATAAAACTTAGAAAAAGAAGTAACATACAGAAACAGATAGGTATTAGGGAATCAATTCAGCACGTACCAACACGGTTTTTCATTTCCTGGCGCCTGCGTTTTTCCTGAGTTGCAGTTGCAACAATTTCTTCCTAAGAAAAAATGGCAAGAGAAATTAGATCAAAACTTTGCTAAATTATGATTCACAAATAAATTAGCTAAATTATGATTGATATTCAAGCAACATACACGCTGCTTACGAAACTTAGCTTCTTCATCTTCCAACTGTCTCTGTTTCCTCAGAAGCCCTTTCAGGATTTCCTCTATTTCTGCAATGTTATCTTCCAGTTCCATCTTTCTAGACCTCAGCCTATCTACTTCACCAGCATCCACACCTATAGAAATGTCAATGATCAGCAAAAGGATGTGTGAAACATGCACGGGATAGAATTCTAACACAACAGCATTTCTGAAACATACTGCACAAAAAAGGCGGGATGGATGCACTGGATCAACGCTAGCTGAGATGTGGCCACCATATCTTGAAATGGACCATCGATAATGACTTTCTGGAGTCCAGAGATCTAATACACCTAAACGTGATACCTCATCTGCCTGTTGATCAGTTTCACTGGAGCCGATGTACTGATAATAAAATAATTAGAGAAGGAAAAAGTGCATGAAACAATGAAAAAGAGAAATAGCTTAATCAGAAGGATCAAGGTCAGAACACAAAGACCAAAAATGAGAAGATGGAGTAGCAGAATAAGCTTACAGAATGTTCTAAGGCAGCTTGACTAATCAAGACACTTTTAACAGCATCTGGAGCATCAAAAACTTGATCAAGCCTGGAGTAGATACCAAGCTTGTGCATCTGCCCAATAAAGAAAATATTTAAATAGCAAAAATTATATTGAAAACCAGAAGTATCTTTAATTGTTAATAATTAGCCCGGCCACTCAATTTTGATTACCTCATGAGAAAGTTGGAATGGCACTCTATTAGTGCCTCTGTCTCGTACATAGTTTAGAATGGGAACATCATACGATTTTAGATTTCTCACCAAGTAATCTCTGTCAGCAGAATCCTGAGTAATGAAGGACTGCAATCAAAACAACCGTTCATCAGTTAGCAACAGAATTAAAAGTTCCAATAAGAATATCAAGCACCATAAACTAAATTTGGTAAGGCCAGGCTTAAAGGACAAAATCGTTTGATCTTAATTTTTTAAAAAATCAAAATCAAGCAAAAAGTCCACACAAAAATTGAAAATAAACATCTAGTTGGTTCTAAAGAGCAGAATCAACAAATCCTAGCTAGAATATTATAAGATTAGCTATGCGAATCCTTCTTTGCATTTTTTTAACCAATGGAGATATCAATTAAAAATGTCAACTTTCAAAAACCATTTTTACAAATTTCTACTTCTGTACTTTCAAGGTTACTCGATGTCCCTCCCGCTCTTCAACATAAATCCAAGCCACAGCTGGGCTTCTTTATAATTCTGTTGCAAATGCATCTACCACTTTTTAAGGTCCTCTAGGACTCATCTCAATAGGTGTAGCTGGCAATGCTAACTCACTTTAAAAACTTATATTTCCCACTTCATCACACATTCGCCTCAGCTCATTGAAGGTTTTGGAAGCTTCAAGCTTTCCATTAAATCTCAAAGGGATGAAATAAATTTCTGCACGAGTGAAAAAGCATGAATACTGGAAGAAGTGAGAGGCAAAAGGTATTCACTGGATAAAGGCATGACATCAAATTATGAAAGGAGAGTGTAGTCCAAGAAGAGAAAATAAAAGAAACGCAGGCAATGCAGAAACACCGGAAAATAAAAATAGTGATAATGAAACTTGAGCCATAGAGTTGAATCTGAACTTTATATGGGAGCATTTCACTCATGGATTACAAGTTTCCATTGATGGTTAATGTCGCCATAGTAAAAGCAAGGAATGTCCACAGATCTAGTAGCAGCTAGGAACATGCACGTTAAGAAAAGATTTTTCATTCGGTCTTTTCTTTTGAAGTAGCATTCTTTTCTCAGCTGAAAGCCTCTTTTATGTAAACAAAAATAAATTTTCAAAGTCTACGTGCATATAAAGTAATTGCATTTCATATAACCGGATGATTATCCTTCAATTGCCAAAAGGACTATATTTGCATGAAACAAGGTATGCAACGGTGGAACCAGAAATGCCAGGACATGATCACATCTTGTGAAAGAAATCAGATGATTACTTATGAATAGAGACATTATAAGAATTAAGGAACAATTTTATCACGGTTTCAAAACTGCCAGTAAAGGAGGGGGATAGTCGGCGCTGCACCATGCAGACACAAAACCAACACAGGGTGTTGGGATGCCAAAACTTGATATATCAATATGCACCTGCCACACCAGTTTGCACCGGTCTGTTCCAGTGCATATTTGAGTCTGTATCGGCACCTACCAGTGGTATTGTACTGACCATACTGGTTGGTACTGAACCAATGGCTTTTCCTTTTTCTTTTTTAACTTGTCAATCACAATGCATACTATCAGTTCTGGTATCATACCATTCTGATAAAAAAATGTTACAGGCTTTGGTAACGTTTAAAACCTTGATTATTACTATTTGTTTGTCTTGTGGACATTATTTCTAATTAATCCCATGGTAAGAACTCAAAAAGTTCAAAGCATCACAGTCTTTTTGACTGGCTCAGATTTTAGCGTATTTTGATATACTAATGGAAGTGTAAGGAGATTCTCATGTATCTGTTCGTGGCTAAAATTTCAGCTTTCAGCAGCTGCAGCAACCATTTGTTGATGGTCTTGGTATAACCAAATGAAGGGTAATAAAGGATTCTACATATACTTGAAAATAGCAATTATCTCAAGGGGATTTGAATCAGAAACATGCAAGCATCAAAACAATACATGAAACTGAGATATTATTTGTTCAAACAGATAAACAAGAAGCTTTTTGTCTTCGGTATTAGTATCAAAGGACATTGAAACTTCATGTGAATCTGATATATAAAAGATTTTAAGAGATTGTAGCCATGTTTGCTTTTGGGACTGGCATGAACAATACAGCATACGAATGATGCTATACCCAGACATGCATAAACAGGAAATATTTTACCTTCCATATATAGTTTGGCACATGGTTTTCCAAATAGGTTGCATGACCTTGATTTTGAATGTTTACCTGAGAATATGGCCCATCAAAGAAAATTTAAAATGTTTGCCACATGAAATGCCAAATTTGGAAAGATGGTACTAAAAATTCAAGTACATGCCTCAATAAGGACAGGACCATATACTTCTTTATTTAACTCACTACGATGTTCTTGTAGCCAATTATAAGCTTCAAATATTTTATCTGAACCAGAGTTTCGCAATGCTTGAAGAAGTTTATTGTTCTTATTTTCCATCTCCTTCAACCTACAGATAGTGAAATCAGTTAGAATTGCATTAGTAAAAGGCGTTTATGCAACAAAATATCAATTATATATTAAAAAAAAAACTACCTATCAACCAACTGTCTCAAGGTCATTTTCTTCTGAACCAAGAGTTGTTCCTTTTCCTTCCTCTGAGAACTAATTTCATTCACATCACATCGTAGCTCCGATATTTGAGATTGTAGTCTCTCCTAATAAAGTCATGAATGTTTTAAAAAGATAATAGTTGATAGCAGGAATAAGACTCAGCATCTCTACGCGGTGATACCATTACAGAATAACTATTTTGATAACAAAAGTTACATTTTATCATGTATTATAACTGACTCTAAGGAATATTGATATTCTTTTTGCATGTTCTCTGCTATGTTATACTAGCGAGTCACTTTGCAGAATAAAATATACTAGAATTATTTGTACCATTTCAGATGGATTGAAGGAAGTTTTAACCTTTTATTCATATATGCAATTTAGTTAGCTAATAAATAAAATTTAGACAAATTTGTAGCAAAAAATAATTCACTCTCACCCATCTTTTTAAGCATAGCACATCAATTTAATTTTAAGCACAAAGTTCCCTGGTGGGGATCTAGTTTCAATTCAACTCAATAGTTTATAATTCATTCCTCCAAAATGAATGTAGATCTCCCTATATCAAGCCTCGACTTTCTTGGCTTTTCATCTGAATTTTTCCTGATGCAAAAGGAGAAAAGAAAAAAAAAACCTTCTATGTTTTTTCTCCCTAAAGCTAGGTGAATGAGTCCCATCTACAAAACGGACAAGGTTTTTCTCCATACCCCTCAGTTTTGCTGCTATGTTTCATGGTAGGTCCTTCTCTTGCTTAAAATTGCCTAAGCTTGGAATTCAACAACTTGCAGTGGTTGACATCATGTTGTGACTATAATTCTGTAAAACATTCTCAAACTTCAACAGATCTTGATCCATGAATTTCATATATAGGTTAAGTTGGAGAAAACAGAAATTAAAAAAGACTGAGACAAGACTTACATTTCTATCCATGAGACTAATTTAATGCTGAAGTAAGATTAACCCTTTCTTTTGCCTAAACAATTATCCAAAAGAGATCATTATCTGAAAATATGTTCCTCACGAACCTTACCAACCATTCAAGAAGCTTTCTTAATCTATAACACATTTTGCCAATATGTTTGGCATTCATTGTCTTGATCTGTCCCTCTCCAAAAACATTGCCCATAAACAGTACTCATGACAAGTGCAACTTTTGATTGGCCAAGTGTGACTATAATGATTTACTGATTTACTTTCACTGGTTTGACATTGTGAACACAATTTGGCAAAGATGAAATTAACACAGCTCTCAAATAGTTGTGGAGGCTGTAAGCAGCCCCTAACTTTGGGCTTAAGAAATAAAGGTGTAAGTTTAGCTTATACAAGCAATATGCAATAGTTCTGACATGGATGCACTCATATGCAGCCAATGGAATAATTATAATCATTTATCGGATGCCTAATTCGGTATGAATAAGTACCTCAATAATAAACAATCTAAATACTATATTCCCCAGTTTATGCCTCTTACAAACCATCTGTAGATTTTCACCAGCATTGCTTGTAAGCAAGTTGCAAGCTGCATGAAGAACCCATGTTGATGCATACAGTTACAGTTACACCTTTATCTGGGAAGCACATAAAGAATATGACCACATAATAACTAAATCTCATTGTTAATGATTTTACCAGGATGATACTAGACCCTAGAAATCCAGAGTAGACGTTTAGCATTCTATATTTCAATGTAGGTGCCATAAACGGACCAAATTCTCTTCTTCAAAAGATTGAAAAGCTTTCTTATAATCAAAGGAGAAAAGATAATCACATTTCAAACTCTTAACAAGAGAGAAACCAGAATAAGAAAAGAGAGCACTGAAGAACATAGCAAAATGGAAAAAGAATGCAAAATCTGAAGCGAAGTTTTAAGTTCTGGCAGGATGGAGGCGACTCAACTATCCCCTCCCATTTCTATAGGAAAACGGGACCAAGATAGGGTAAGAACACCAAAACCCATCCATGCAAATAAAGAAAAATAAAAAGGATGAAACAAAGGAAAGAAGGAAAATAGAAAGGAAAGAAGAAGAGAAGGAGAGAAAGAAAGAAGGCCGAAGAAAAGGAAATAAAATAAGGAAAGACAGAAGGAAATAAAGGAAGGAAAGAAAGATATTAAAAAAAAAAAAAGGAAGAAAAAAAAAAAAGAAGTAAAGAAAGAAAGAAAGAAGAAGGAAGATAAAGAAGAAAAAAAAAAGAAAGAAGAAAGACAAAAAAGAAATAAATTAAAAAAAAAAGAAAAGGAAGAGGAAAAAAAAAAGAAGTAAAGAAAGGAAAGAAAGAAGAAGGAAGATAAAGAAGAAAAAGAAAAGAAAGAAGAAAGACAAAAAAGAAATAAATAAAGGGAAAAAAAAAGAGAGAGAGAGAGAGAGAGAGAGAGAGAGAGAGAAGGTGTCTACCAGGATGTTCTATTAGAACAACCATCAAGACAGAGTAGGACAGAAGATCATCCCATTCAAGCGAAAAATTAAAACACCCCCATATCACAAGGTTTAGAACCTTGATCCAGAGGACCACCACACAATCTCTTTAAGAACTTGAGCCACCACCACATAATGCAGAAATTCCATAATTAATTTTCTCTCGAAAATCTTACACCCCCTATTTATATATGTTGACTCAAATATTGATTTTGATGAATAACAAAGACTACTTGAGTATATTCCCTTGAGTACTAATGATTTTGATTAAGTGTTTCAGAGATTTAAATACTTAATCAATCAAAATCATTAGGAGAATCGAGCTTGGTCTTGAGTTTAGCTTTAAGTATCAATTTCAGCACTTAGAGTCGACTCCTACAGTCAAGGAGTCGACTCCAGCACGTTTCGGCACATTTTGGCACTTTTAGCATGGATTCAAGTCGACTCCTGCAGAGTCTCGAGTCAACTCGATCAGAGAGACAAAAAGACTGCATTTCTGCATCGAGCTCAAGTCGACTTCTGCAGAGTCTCGAGTCGACTCGGTCAGAAAGACAGAAAGACCTCAATTCTGCGTCGAGCTGAGTCGACTCCTGCAGGGTCTTGAGTCGACTCGATCAGTTATACACAGAGTGTTTTTCGGGGTTCAACTCGAATCGGCTCCCGCACAAGTTCGATCCAACTCCCGCACCTGTTCAAGTTGACTCGAAGCCTGACAGGAGTTGACTCCAGAACTATCAAAGACGGCTCCAGAACCTAACATTTCTCCAACAGACTTCAACGGCTCTTTCTCCATCCGTGCTAAACACTCTTCCAACAGCAAATAACGGCTAGTTTGCTTCTAAAAGTGGATTTGGAGGGTGATTATAACTAAGAGCCCTCGATTGACTCAAAAAAAAAAAAGTTCAAATTTCAAAAGCCCTAGAGTGAAAACAAAGGTCAAGGAAAATCCCAAGAATCCGAAGCTAATCTTGAGGGATTTCCATCAAATCAAAGGGAGAAGAAGAGAGCCCTAGTTCTTCCAAAGCATCAACGTCAAAGAATCTTCCAAAGCTTCAAGCACATCTTAAGGAAGATCAAATAGAGAAAAAGAAGAAAAGAAAAAAAAGAAAAAAAGCCAACTTCAGAAATCTTCTGATCAGGCTCCTCCTATTTCTATTTGATTATATTATTTTATTTGCTCATTTTTGGAGCTTTATTTCTGCTGTAACCAAACTCTTATTATTTTTGTTAGCTGATTCAATCAAGGGATTAAATCAAGGGGTAGTTTGGCCTTATGCAAGCTAGGAGGCTTGTGAGAGGTTTTGTGTTAGTGATCCTATGAAAACCAGCTGGGTTCATTGTGATCCCGAGGGTAAAATAACAAGTTTGAGTTGTAAGCTTGTAAAACAATTCTACTGTAATCAGGAAGATTATAGTATAGCCCAAGAGATCCTTGGGAGTGGATGTAGGTGTAGTTGACACCGAACCACTATAAAATCTGTATTTGTCATGCTTGACTTCTTTCTCTCTTCTCTATTTGCTATATTTTGCTTGGATTTTATCTCATTGCACTTGCACTTTTCTCCAATCACACCACATTAGCATTACTTGCTTAAATTAGTTTAAATTTTAAAGAACCCAATTCACCCCCCCCCCCCTATTGGGTAGCCTTCTGGGCCAACAATATCTTTTCTCCCAAAAAGCATGAGAGATTTAGTATCAGTTGTTAATTTCCCAGCAACAAGTTCAAGTTTCCGCCTTCCAACTATTAACCAGCATAAAAATCATTATATATGTTTTCCTCTAGAAATATGCAAGCTAAAACCACAAATTCCCTCCTATTGATCAGATTATGGTAATTAATTACACTATACATAAAAGCTACTTCTTTTCCCATGTCCAAAGTTTCTAGAATCTGATGTCAAACTATAACCCATACTTACATGGTGCAAAATAGCACTAAAAATTTTCAACAAATCCACTTCAAACTTTGAAGTTGCTTTCATGTAGAGGTTCGACAATTGAGCTTTGATTCTTATTTCAGCTAAGGCAAATGGAGCTTTTGTTTCATACCTTTATAGTTTTTCAGCATTTTCAATTTAAGAATTCAAGCAATATTTTTAAAGAAACTATAACTAAAATAATAATAATAATTTAGAAAATAAATCATAGAAAATTTAAATATATGCTTGTTTGGAATCCTTGGATGCCTTATGTATATTGATTTACAAAATACTAAAATGTGGGCAAAAGGATCTTTACGACACGATCAATAATTCGATTCATCTCCGATTAGGTCTTCCTCTAGCCTCTTGAGGGGTTATTACTCCCTTGGTAGCTCAAAACATGTATTCACCTGCTTATGCATTCTTAGCACAAGACTCTACTACTCAAGCTCGGTTATATACTCATCACCAACCCATCGTAGGGTTCATCATGACAGGAGTTTTTATTCATGGAGCTTTATTCTTCATTAGATATCACAAATCGGGTAAAATTGAGTAAAGACAACAACACAAAAGGCTATAAATAATTAAAAAAATTGAAAAGTAATACACAATAGACAAAAAAAGGATGACATGTTAAATTTATAATTTGTTACATTTGGTGAAAACTTATACAAGATTTTAAGTCCTAGTTCAATGAAGGGTGTCATGACCGCCTCGTCTATTCTTGCGGGAAAATGAGACCAGGATGGGAGGTGAGACTCTCAAACCCATCTATGTAGAGAAAAAAGAAGAATGAGGAAGAAATAAAGGAAAGAAAGACGGAAAAAAAAAAGGAAGGAAAGAAGGGAGAAGAATAGGAAACAAAAAAAGGTAAGAAAAAAGTAAGAAAGGGGGAAAAAAAAGAAAGGAAGAGAGAAGAAAAAGAAAGGAAGGAAAAAAGGAAAAAAAAAAGTAAGAAAAAAAATATATACAGTAAAAAGAAATAAAAGAAAAAAGGCATAAGGACATTGGGAGATGGATAATCTATTGGGATACTCCATCAGGATAGCCATC
Source organism: Calamus simplicifolius (assembly GCA_900491605.1). NCBI lineage: Eukaryota > Viridiplantae > Streptophyta > Magnoliopsida > Arecales > Arecaceae > Calamus > Calamus simplicifolius. Next base: position 393,217 of record UESW01004024.1, read on the forward strand.
AAGATGGCACGGGATAGCGGAATGTCTCATTTCATAAAGAAAGCGGTGCACCCCCATCCAACTAATATGCAAAACCCTATGAAATGTAAGCAAGGTTACAAACTTAAGACCAAGTTTTAAATCGCATGGAATGGGACTGTCCAGTTTTCCCATGGAGGAGGATATGTCACCATCCCAATCTGTTCCAACATTTAGGTTAGGGCAAGTTCAAAGACGCACCAATTTAATATCAGATACCACATTCTTCAAGGTAAAAGTGAACCTATGCAAAGCAAGCAACTCAGAAGGCCTCAAATTCAATCTAATTCAGTCTGTATATTTTAGCATGTCAAGATAGGAATCATGAACACCCATTCTTAGATGAAACATAGACATTAAAATCTAGCTTGCATGGCCCTTCTCTTTACAGATTTTCTGAGAAAATCTAAGTAGACCACTGAAATCATGTTCCTATTAACCACACCTCAAGGGTAGAGTCTTTTCCTATCAGTCTCTCTGGTCCATCATCTTCTATTTTTGAATCAGATTTACCTAGATAATTTTTTGGCATAAAAAAGTAGTTTGCAAATCACCCCAGTGCCCAAGCATGCATTAGATCTATTGCCCATATAACCCCGCATGTGACATCAGAATTGTAAGTTACTGCAGCTAGACAAGGTGCGCTACAAGGAATTATATCTGATACAAGTATTAAAATAGCATAGTATCAAATGTGAATCTTTGACTGTTTCAAAATGTGGGTTAACCATCTTAAAGCGATAAATACTTTGAAATATAAACTTCATAAAACCAAGGAGCTGGCATACAATTTCATCTTTTGGAGGTTCATAGATTGGAAGATCTGCAAGCTCCCTTTCGGCAACCATAAGTTCCTCCTTGGCTTTTATGATCCTCTCTTGACGAGTTTCCTCCTGCCTTTTTAAATCTTCCATTTCAGCATATTTTCCTTGTACTTGTACCCCCTAATGGAAAAACCAGATACTAATTACCCAGCAATATTGACATTAAATATAAAAATCTTGGAAGTTAAGAGTTTAAAATACAAAGAATGAAAAGGATGAAGAGCACACCATCTGGGTTTCCATCTCAATAACTTCCTTGCGTTTTTCAGCATTTCGTGCCATTTGATTGCTTATTTTCTTGCAAGTTGATTCTTTCTTTAATTTCACTTTCTTCTGCTCCCTACAAATAATAATAATGCTTAGAATATAGTACTACATAATTAATTGGTGACTAATCCCACCATGAATATTATTGTATAAAAAAACTGAAAATAGTTATTTGATTTGCTTGGGGTAGGCTTCAGTCAATATATTTCTATATTTATTTCTGTTTCACCACATCCACAATCACAACGAGCAATCTATAGCTTCTCTACAATTTATTAGAGAAAGAATCATCAAATTATGGTGTTGAGCTCATTCCTGGACACGACCCATGACCAATCCTATTGCAATATGATCATGTCTGGCTTTCAGTAACACATGACCAAACCATCTCAACTGACTGCTTTTGCCTTATCCTATCATAAAATTTTTGGGCATGATCAAGGAAAGTCAAAACTAGATAATCCGTGCAACACTTTATAGCAAAATAGTATAATTTGGTCAGAGCAGCAAATCAACCAAATAATGCATCAGGTCAACTTGAAATTCCTCCTTTATTGATTGGATTCAAATTGAATCCCATAACACGTAATCACAGGTCAGGAATGACTAATAAAACTTTATACATCAAACTTCTGTGTCAAATTGTAAAAGAACTGTCGGGAATTATTTTTTGAACTCTTGTTAGTAACACACCACACGGGGCTATAGTAACTTCTAACCACACAGCGCAGAATCTAAATTAAAATACAAAAACTAATATTTTAAGTTAAAATTACCAACAAGAGATCAGCTCTGTTACTGCTCCTAACAAGGACGACAATCTATCTAAATGACTCTTTTTTTGACAAGTGGCAACTAAATGTTCTTCTGATGGATAATCATGTTATTCTCTAAAGCATGATACATGATTATAATTACCATAACTTATACCCCATGAATTTACAATGATGAATCTACAACTACAACCAATCCAAAGAAATTCCTCTACACAAGTCAATGTCACATTATACATCTTAGGTTATAAATACTTAGATATCATCAGCAGAGATCCAGAACCAGTCATTGAGGAAAATGTATTCAAAGTAATTTATAAAACTGATGTTAGATTATCCTAACTTAAATATAGTGTAAAATCGTTTGCTCCAGCCATCAAGTCTAAATAAACTGCATATATCAAAACAAAATAAGTAGCATTTAAGCTGTTGTTGCTATGCGAACATACTCAATAGGTCTTTTAAGATCATTCAAAATTTTAGCAGTTTCATCAAGCTTTCTCTTGGCTTCATTCTCTTGTTTCTGTGCTTCCTTGTATTCCATTTTCTTCATGTCATATTTAAGCCATGGTAGTTTCTTTTTCATAGTCTCAACCTAAAATGTCAGAACAAAGGCATCAATAGAGATTGAAATGGGATAGAAAAATCCACAAATTTGAAATCAGATATCAGCATGCTAACCTTTGCCAAAAGTTTCTCTCTCTGACGAACACGCTCTACATCTTTTTCTTGCTCAGCATTGAGGACCTTAAGTTGATTCAAAGTATCTCCAATTTTCTCCACGGACTACAACATAGAAATATCAAAAAAGCTTGTCAAAACAACTTGTCTTGACTGTTTTCAATATTCACAACAAGAAGGCAAATTTGTCACTTCATAAAAGGCTTTCATCAAGCGCTATCTACAGAGAGGATAACACAGAAACAGCTGGCTAATGCATTGGACAAGAAGAATGCTAAAGAATCTAAAGTCAAAAACTACAGGAATAAAGAGAATGTTGGGAAATATACAGTTTTAAGCTTGTTCAACTGACAACTTTTTTCAATGAGTGCTCGATGCTGGACTGGTAGTTCAGGATTACCAACAGATTTTTCAGTTTCTTCCAACAATTGTACTGGTGTTAGCTTGGCAAACTCACAGACACGATCTTGAGGCAAGAACTACAAAGCAATAAACAACGTCAAAAGTAGTATCAACTATATTAATCACTGAAAAAGAAAAAATACCTTGTCATCAACAAACAACTTACTAATGACACCAAAACAAGTATACAGGTGTTTCTCAAGAGGCTATTTAAGAAGAAGTTGACAAACATTAAATTCAATCAAATCAGCAAATATGGTTGCAAATAAGAAGAGGAAAAGCATAAAACAAGAAGACCTAATATTTTAAACTTCAAAAGAAAGCAAACATCCATTCTTTAAGGGAAAAACCCCTTTTGTTTGATAAAATCAGAGAAGACAAGCAAAAGGATTTCATATATCGCACTATCAACACAAACACAAATGCACACAAATACATATGCATACATTTATTCATAGAAAAATCACAAGAAAATTCTTCAAAGATGTCATTTTCATGCAAATGAAATATTGTCAGGGCATTTTCATCTGCCACCATCGCACACTTCAGCGGACCATCTTTGCCCCTCTACCCAATCCAATGAGTAGAGCAGATATTTGTCTTCACTGGTTATTTACAATGGCCAAAAGATGAACATCAATGATATTTAGGGATGCTGTTCTTGCAACGCATGTCCTGAAAGCAAATAAAGAAATCCTCGCATCAGGAGGCAACCACCCTCTCCTACCTCTACCGATCCTCCAAACATCGCCCATTAAGCTCTAAGACCCTACTTGTCATCCAAACATGTCAATGCTTCCCCACCATAAGCCTCCCTCTCAATCACCATAATAGTGCAAACCATCCAATCACCTAGACCTAAACACTAGCCAACTTCCCTTAGCTCCAAGTCCAAGGGCTCATCATGACCCCATCACCACCACCCAAATTGAAAGAATCCATGATGTGGCATCTTAAGAGGAAGGCATCCCCTGCAATGATGGAAATTCGAACACAACCCACACCAAAATTAATTGTCACCAAGACCGATAAATTCTTACAGCCATTGTAAATTAAATCATTGCTCATTCATCTGATCAGAACTTTCAAGTTCAAGAACCCTAGCTAGTTGACAAGCGAGTGGCCACCAGAGAGGAGGATGGCTTGAGAGCAACAAGGGAGGATGAGGTGGTGGGATTGGAGGTGGCTTAAGAGGGAGTAGGCGGCCTAAAAGGAGAGAAGAGATTAGTAGATCTCGATGGATTTCAGGATGAAAGGGAGGCCTCGGAACAAAGGGAGAGGAGAAATACTTGCAAAGAAGGAGAAGAGGACGAAGAGGGCTAGAAGGATGTGATTGGTGCCATGTTGGTGTTCCGCTAATTAAAGTCCCCAACAATGACTGGGGGAACAGGGAGGTATAGGAGCATCACTAGAATCTTCTTCATTGCCAGAGCCAAATATGAAGGAAGGGGAAACTTCATTGGACTTGAATGTTGTTTCTCTTTTTATTTTCTTTTGAGACGATGTCCAAAGATATTATCGATAGTCATATTTTGACCACCATAAATAATTGACACTAATTTCATTACCACAAGCCCTCCTCAATGCTAAACATTTATGCCGAAAATCAAATTGAGTGGAGGGGTTAAATGGTTCATCAAAGCATATAGCAGATATGAACATAAATGCTCCCCTGAAACATGCCATTTCAATTGAAGTGGCTCCCTTGAAGAATTTTTTAATAATTTTCTATATGTGTGTGTGTGTGTGTGTAAAGAGAGAAAGAGAGAACTGGATTTAACCACACTCACATGTAATCAAGCCCAGATCCAATCGCGCTTTCCATCCTTGAATTCACACGAATCACTAATCCCAAATGTGAAAAAGATGGAGTGGCTTTGAGATCCGTGTAAATCCCAAAGTGAAAAGAATGATTGGATCTGGGATTTGACTACACGTGAGTGTAGCCAAATCCAACTCACACACACACACACACACACACACACACACACACACACATATATATATATATATATATATATATATATATATAGAGAGAGAGAGAGAGAGTTGGACTTGGCTACATGCAAATGTAGCCAAGTCCAAATCTGGTCACCTCCCCATCATTAAATCCACACAGATCTCAAAGCCAAAAACCATCCATTAACCATCGTTTTGGCTTTTAAAAAAATCCGACGAAATAAACAAAAATGTGTAAAAAATGATGGAAGTAAACAACAACTATTTTAGGAGCAACAATAAATACTTATCTCACATAATAAACACCAACATGTTCAAAATAAACAACTAGCCTAAATTGATAAACACCTAGTTTGAGTGGTAAACAAAAATGCTGAGAAATAAATAAAAACTATTTTATACATGGTGAGTCATGAAAACCAAAGCACATTTATGGAGACGAAGCAGATGCAACACGCAATCAACGTCTACGCATCAAATGTTCAACTTTCATGTGCCTCATGCCTCGAGATGAGCAAAATACTGCATCCTCACTCCAATAGTTTTTGTTTATTTCTACAATGTTTTCATTTACCACCTATACTAGGTGTTTATCATTTCAGGCTAGCTATTTATTTTGGACTGATTTGTGTCTATTATGTGAGGTCAGTGTTTACCGTGTCCTCAAAACAATTAGTATTTACTTCCATCTTATTTATGCTTGGACATATACGGTGGTTTAAATGCTCCAGTTAGAAAGAGTGATCTTTTAACAATTTATGGTAAAAATAGAGGTAGAGGTAGACCTAAACTAATATATACAGAAATAATTAAAAAGATATAACTATTTGCAATTTGAATGTCGACTTGGTCCTGAATAGAGCAAAGTAGAGGAAACAAATTCATGTAGCCGACCCCATGTAGTTGGAAAAGGCTTAGATGAGTTGAGTTGAGTTCCATCTTATTTATGCTTACTTGTTACTTGTCTTTATTTATTCTAATGGATTTCTTTTTTTTTAAGCATGTAACAGTGGTTAACGGATGGCTTTTAAGGAAATCCATGTGAATCCAATAATGGAGAAGGCGACCAAATTTAAGCTTGGCTACATGCAAATAAAGCCAACTCCAACCATATATGCGTATGTACACACATACAAATATGTACATATCCCTATTTTAATGACTAAAGGCTTTGTAGCTAGATTTGGAGTTATAACTAGACTTCTTTGTATGGTTGGATTTTAAATTTTATTTTGATTCAATTACTACTAGAGTATTGCATTGGTAGATAGAATTTGGGAGTTTTGTTTTATTTCCTTCACCTCACTCTCAATATGTAATCTTGAACTCCTTGGCCACACAAAGCTAGACTCCGCAAGTAAAGCCCTATCGCACTCACATATTAAAAACCCATGGTCTTATAAATGCATTATTTTTCCCCTCTTAAGAATCCACACACAACTTTTGTCTTAAATACAACATGTTCTCTCTCAAAGCAATCCCTAGCATGTTATCCTAAACATCCTCCAAGAATCAAATCTCTCAAATAATATCTTATCGGCTCCCCCATTCTTTTTTGTTTTGTGTCCAAAATATGCTTTTGGTCCTCAAACTTTGACTCAAAAGTATATTCTAGCCTTTTTTTCCTTTTATAGACATGCATAGCACATGTAAAAACTACTAGTATTGGACCATGCAGATATGACTGATATTATTTGCATGAGCAACAAGTACAATAAGTGTCATCCAAATTACCAATGAGGATATAAGTGAACTCGATTGAATCAACGACGGGGGTATGATTGGCACGATTACAGGTGAACCATAGTAAGAAAACATCACACCATGCAAGAACTTACAGCTTGAGGTAGAACATGTTTTGACAAACTTACAATGTCTTCTTGCTTATTAAAGATTACAATTTTCGATATTATGTTGATTTGCAACAAATAAGGCTGGTATATTCAAGAACCAAAACCATGTGTTAGGCCTTAGCGTTGTTAAGTATTCATAAACAATGAGCCTGAAAGCAAATTATCACAATTTTTTGATAAAGCATCACTATGCTTTGATCTGACAGCCATTGAAAAGGTTAAAGGGATATTTACATGTTAAAGGAAACCAGAACAAGCTCGAATGGCTAAAATAATACAACAAAGCTGTGATGGGCTTTTACGTACTTCCATCAAAACATGCCACCGGAATTGGTCAGACATGAATGAGGACAAACAGTACAACAGCTTTTCTATCTAGACTACAATCATGAGACATACCAACCCATAAATACTAATATGCAGAAGTATTTAAAAAGTACAATTTTTTATCCACTTATTTTATGTAATGGCAAGTAGAGCGCATCAGTTTATCGAGGATTGGATTTTGGATTTCCAAAAACCAAGCAAACCACAAAGTCTGATGAATCAGGCAAAAATACAATGAATCTAACACAATCCAATTTCAGAATCAAGTCTAGATTGAAAAATTTTGAACCAGGCCCAATATATAAAAGCAAGGTCTGCAAAACTGGTACTGAAAACCGTACCAATACATTACTGATTTGATACAATACGGTATACATCCCATACCAAAATAGGATGCTAATACTTTTCTCTCACTCTCATCCTTAGTATCACTCAAAATTAGGGGTATGGGCCAACTCCACTTGGTTCAAACCGGTTCGATTCATGCTAAATCAAACCTCAAAAACAACTCGTACCTTACTAGCATGGCATAGTTGATACCAGTCGGTATGGGTTAGTACAGCAAACCTTTATATAAGCTCTGAATATGCATTAAATGTGATCACACTTAAACATTGACTTTCTCCACTAGATTGCAATAAGTAGATAGAACTCTGTGTACAGATGGAACACTGACTGTAATCTATTAGCATGCCCTTTTCATATACAAATAAGCAGCCATATGCCAAAGACCAAACATAAATATATCCCCACCAACCAAAAACCTCACATGCATATACAAACAAGTGATGTTCATTATACTTAAAATAATCACCGATTAATTGGAAGCTAAAAAAAAAAAACTCACTTGAGTCAAATTGTTAACTTGGATATTAAACCTTTGAATGATCTTGATAGCATCCCGTTTTGGCACAGCTACACCTGCAAAGAGTATTATCACATGGATTTTTCAGTTCCAAAACATGAGTGCTCTTATTGTAAGCTAATCAAAACACTGTTCAAGGTTCAACAAAACAAAAATCAACCAAACATTGTGAAACCATGAATTAAAAGCACTGGCAAAAATCAATCCGATGAAGTTACATAAAATTGCTAGACAATATAAATCATACAAAACATGTGAGGTCATAAAAATGCAAAACTAGTAAATAAACAAACCCCACCTTGCCAACTAAAAGAGCAATTCTTGTTAGCGATTTCTAGTTCTACCAAAAGGTTATCAAATTAGTACCCAAGGATAGCTATCACTTACATGATAGATAAATTCAAACATACCACCTGAGAAGTCAAATGTAGTTTAAGCCAGATAATCAATGGAATAATTACATACCTCCAAGGAAAGGAGTTGGGAGAATTGTAAATTCAGGAGTTGTCAAAGAAATTTAAAAAATCATGTTAGGAAAAAGTTAAGGATTAATAAACTTATACTAGTAGCTATTTCTAGTTGGGTGCTACATAATCTAACCAAGTTTGTTGATAAGAAAAGAAAATTTCCTTTTAACAAGGTTTCAAGTACCAGTTAGCATCAGCTGGTACCAGGCATATCATATCAAACCTGATATGAAGCATATTGTACAGTCCAGTACAGTAACATTGCAATATGGGGTTTCAGTACAATCTTGCATTTATATAACTGCTATGCCAACTCCAACACCATACCATGTGTTAGGACAGACGCATCACCTTACCAACAGACCATTCCATTAAGTGACTTGTGGAGGGTCTGGTAGTAAGACAAAACTTAGCTTTTTAAAGTTTGTAGATCATGTGGATGCCAAAGATGGTTACTAGGACTTAATCCAAGAAGAAAGAAGGGATGCTAATTGTCAAAACATTGTTAGATTATAAAATCAAAGGAGGACAAGTTCTAGCATAACCACAAGTTGAAGTGTCAAACATATTCAATATTCAATCCATTTAAATTTTTTAGTAGAGGCAAGACAGGCCATAAAGGCATATTTTAATGGCTTTCCATGTACTTAGAATATGTCAAGAGAAAAAAAAATGCTCTGCTAAATTTAATACTTGGCTATTTTTAATACTTGTCTATCTTGGAAGACTTCTAACAAGCTTCACAAGAGATTGTATTGTATGAGGAAAAATGAAATCAAACAAGAAGGCTTTTACTCGAGAGTTGAGGTAGAGGATCCATGCTGCTTACATGGAGAACTTAATTTGGGTGAAGGGTCAAGTAATTAAGTTTAAAAAAAAATTATCCAAACAAAGCTTTTTAATAGGCAATACAATGATGATGTTCAGTTATAGTCAAGCTGCAAATCTTCTAGCAATTGCCTCTTTACCTCGAAAAATAAACATAAATAAAAGTTTTCTGCTATTCTGTTCAAGATAAGCCATTAGCAACAAGAATGCCACATTGAATCTGGAATCTGAAGAACAACCCATCAATACGTCTAGAAGGGCCCTTGGGTGATACCAGTTCCAAATTATGTGCTCCAGCTTGGTCATGACCATCAACCTTAGGAGTAATGCCAAATATTTTCTTGCTGGTAAATGTAATGAATACATATTTTGGCAATTTGGTCATTCAACCACCCTATAAGTTATCATGCCTTTGATGAAGCATTCAATATCTTAATCTTTACTGCTTTCCTACATCCACCTGCACTCGCTTCCTTTCCATGCTCTCTTTCCTCAAGTTCCCTGTTTTATATCTTTCTTCTGTCGATTGATGTATCCTTAAAGGGATCTCAGTCTCTCTCTTGAAGGTTTAAGCTTTCAAGCCTTAGCACATCATGATTTGCATGGTGGTCGTTTCAAAAGACTACAAATTAAATAAAATCTCTCTACAAATGCATGACATCTACAGTCTGAACAGCATAAAGAAGTCTAGGAAATGGATGCAATGTCGTTAAAGCCTAATTTTTAGCTAACTAAATAGTTGTAAAGGAAAAACGTAAACAGAAGGATATTTACTTAAAATAGGAATAATGGTTCATCTGGTTACATATTTAGTGCCTTATGGGAATCCATATTGAAAGACGATTTCCCAAGATGCAGGCTTTTCCAATATTACCATCCAGAGAGACATGCAGAAAGCAAGGAGTAAGAAAAATTCTTATATAAAGTGAAAAATCATACCATTGAGCATCCACTCGGACCTGTTCTGGGTGTCAATCTTCCTTGTAATAGTAATATTTTCGTCCACGGTGTCACCTCTTAGAGATATCTTTATATAGCCAGACTCCTCGCCTCTCTTCACAAAGGCCCCGACACTCGAAGCCCTTCCAAGAAGCTGCAGCACAACCCAATCAGTGAAAAGCCTCGGCAACACAGAAACAAAGAAACCAATGACGGTAACACCGAAAGAAAATTCCAACCTGTGGTTCTCCAGCGAGACCCAGCGCAATAGCACAGACAAGTGAGCTCTTCCCGGAGCCGTTGGGACCGATGACGAGGTTAAGGCGGGACCCGGGCTTGCATCTCAGGTGATCATAGGTCATGAAATTGTCGATCTCAATCTCCACTATATTCCCCGGCAGGTAATCATCTTCCCCTCTAAAAGACAAGATTTTCCTCGGATTAGAGAAGGCATTCAACGAGAGAGAGAGAGAGAGAGAGATTGGAGCGTATGAGTACCGCTGGTTGAGCTTGGGGCGTTTGGCGGCGCGAGCGGCCATTGCCGACCCACCGAAGATGAAGAAGCGGCCCCCTCCGAGAAAAGCTCCAATGGACGAAGCTCCGGGCAAGCGCTGCAGCGAAGCGACGGAACCTAGGGTTTTGAACAGGAGAGCGGAAAAGAGGGGCAAGAGATGAGTGTGGGAAAAGAGGCGCGAAGGCGGTAACAAAGAGGCGCCCTGGGCGACCTTTGGCATCCGCAGCGCCTGCTGCCGTGCTGAAACGGACGTATCATGAGCGATTAATCCATCTATACATATAAATCAATGATCGCGCATGGTACATATTTTCGGCCTTTAAATACTTTTTTATGGGAAAAAATTGTGTTCATCTTCTTCGATGCTGTAAGTTTATATAGATCGTGATACTCTATTTTTAAGCTTATTATATCATAATTATAAAATTAAAATATTATTAGAAAATAAAAAAATTACGATACCCTAGTTTTAAACTTAAAACATTCATTCAAAAAAAAAGATATCTTTACATAAATTAAAAAAAAAAATTATCTAACATGCATTAATACTCATTCAGTTTTTTTTTGGAATTTGTATACAGACACCTTTTCTAAACGAATGTCTTAAGTTTAAAACTAGGGTATCGTAAGTTTAAAACTAGGATATCGTAAGTTTTTTTTTACTTTGGTGTCTAATTTTATAATTACGGTACCCTAAAACTAGGGTGTTGTATAGGGCTGGCAATTTCTGACACGACACGATAACTCGATACGAACACGACACGAATTAAATGGGTTTGGGTTAAGTATTTTTTGGTACAAACCCATGTATGACATGACCCGCCAACACAAAATTTTAATGGGTCGTGTTCGGGTTCAACCGCTTAACCCAAATTGACCTGTGTATTTAATCGGGTTGACACGAACCTGTCTGACCTGTTTTGACCCGTGTATTTAATCGAGATAACCCAAACTCGCTGCAGTCTATTGACCCATAGGCCCACAAGTCCACAAGGACCACAACCCGCTCGCTTTTAACTCTGAGTTATTTTGGTATTTCCTTTGCTCGCCCAACGCCGGCTCGCCTTCCACAGTTCCGCTCGCCCCTTCAACAGTCAACCCTAACCCTAGCTTCTAGCCTTCCATTCGGCCATTCATTTTTGCCGCTCGCCTTCGTCGGAGCTTTAGAGTTGCCAGATCTTTCCGATTGTCACCGGCGAGCAACAAAATCGTCACAGGCAAGCAACGAAATCCATTGGTAATTTCTGTTTCATCCCCAGTTACCCTGTATGTATCCTTGTTCTCTATGGGTTGTGGGTTGAGTCTTGCTAAAACCCGTCGCCAGAGAAGAGACGGCGACGGCATTTGGATGGATCTAGATCTCTAGATCTAGTTTTCGGCAAGGGTGGGAAGCCATGGCTGACTTCCAACGATGGTCGGGCTCAGTTGAAGACAAGAGGACTACAGGTCTTCTAGTCAGATCGGGCTCCCTTCTCCCATCTCCTCATCTCTTCTTCACAAAATTAGTTATCGTCTGTCATAATGTCATCTCTTTCATGGTCCATTTCTTCAAATCCAGCCATCTTTAATGCGTATAAATATTAACTACTTTTACAATTCAAGAGGCACTTTGACCGCTCATCCCCTGCAATCAGAGTCTTCCCTTTGTTGGCAATCAGATGTCTTCCTTTGTTGGCAATCAAAGTCTTTCGAGTCAGGTCGTGTGTCGTGTCCAAATTACCTAACCCGTTTAACTCATAGGTCGTGTTTGGGTTGATGTGTTTTCAACCGACCAAAACATGACACGACCCGAACACGACACAACCAGACACGATTGCCACCCCTAGTGTTGTAAGTTTTTTTGCTTTCTTAATGGATGTCTTAAGTTTGATGTGACGTGTATTAATACCAGCTTTTTTGGAATTTATGTAAAGACGAGTCGTAAGTTTATAACTTGTCATAATTTTTTTTTGCTTTGTTTAGAAAAGGTATTTGTACACAAATTCAAAAAAAAAAATTGTCTGATATGCATTAATATCCGTTCAGGTTTTTTTTGGAACTTATGTATCTTTTTAAACGGATGTCTTAAGTTTAAAACTAGGAGTTTTTTTTATCATAAGTTTTTTTTTACTTTGGTGTCTTAATTTTATAATTACGGTCGTAAGTTTTTTTTGCTTTCTTAATAGGTGTCTTAATTTTGACATGACGTGCATTAATACTAGCTTTTTTTGGAATTTGTGTAAAGACGAGTGGGTATGTCGTAAGTTTACAACTGCGTTTAGTATTTTTTTTTTTCTTTCTGAATGGGTGTCTTAATTTTATAACTACGTGTCATAAGCTTAAAACTAGGGTGTCGTAAGTTTTTCCTTTGGGATGTCGTAAAGTTATCTTAAATGGGTGTTATGTGTAGGTGTTGTAAGCTTAAACTAGGGTGTCGTAAGTTTTTCCCTTTGAATGTTGTAAAGTTGTCTTAATATTTTGTAATGGATGTTGTATGTGGACCAATAAAAAGGAACAGTGCAGCCCACATAAGACTTGCTGCACCTGAGGCGGTGTACAAAGTCTTTTCCCTTTTTTTTGTTCCAAGATAGCCCATGGGCCAAAAAGCCCATCAAGCCCACTCGACACTAAAATAAAAAAAAGCCTTGCTGCAATGCAGGACACATGAGAGATGATAGACTTGTAGCGCATGCGCAAGTACCAAAAATAAAAATATTTTTTTTATCTTTAATATATGTTTATGTTATAATATTGCTAATAAAATAGATGTTCTAAAGAAGGTTATATAAGTTTAAAGATGGTGTCTATTGGTATTCCAAGGGAGGTTATATTTATTAGTATAACTTGTAACATCTTTTATCATTTGTCTAGCATGAAATTGTATTTGGGAAGGATTGATGAAATAAGATACGGATGAAATAAGAAAAGATGAAACAAAAGAAAATATATTCCAATACTTTCTTTCTTAGTCTCTTTGTTCTATTGTTACTCTTTGATTATACAATACATTTTTTATATTTGTTGAAGAAACTTTTATTGAGGTAAATATCATATATATATATATATGTGTGTGTGTGTGTGTGTGTGTGTATGATTGTCTCTAGTCCTTGATAAATTTAAAATAATTTTTATTATAATAAAAGGTGGTGTACTAATTTACTTTGTGTGCTTTGATAGTATTGTTAATGGCAAATTTGGCAAAACTTGATTTTGTGGCACAGGGGCAAAAATTATCTATCATGGGTATTTGATGCTGAAATCCATCTAGAGGCTAATGTCTTTGGTGATACAATTAAATGGTAATGATGCATCCAACCAAGGTAAAGCAAAAGCAATGATACGGCACCACTTTGACGAGGGATTGAAAGTTGAATACCTAACGGTAAAAGATTCCTTTGTCCTTTGGAATAGCCTAAAAGAGCGTTATGACCATAAAAAAAATAGTCATTCTCCAATGCTCATTATAACTGATGACAAGATTATAAGACAGTAAGTGAATACAATTTAGCTATGTTCAGAATTACTTTTCAATTGAAATTATGTGGAAAAAAAGTCACTAATGACGATATGTTAGAAAAAATATTTTTCACTTTTCATACTTCCAATTTGCTCCTGCAACAGCAAAAGGGTTTTAAGAAATATTCTGAACTAATTTCCTGCCTTCTTGTGGCTGAACAAAATAATGAACTTTTAATGAAAAACTATGAAGCCCATCCAACTGGCTCTGTACCATTTTCTGAAGTGAATGAGACTACATATCAATTTTATAAACAAAGGCATGGGCATGGTCGTGGTCATGGTCGTGGACGTGGCTATGGACGTGGCTATGGACGGACGTGGTCGAGGATGTTTTGGTTATCATGATGGTCATGTTAAAACTCTCTCTCACCGCTTGAAGTGGAAGAAAAATGAGAAGAAAATTGAGAAAGGCAAAGGGGACTTAAGTAAAAATTTGGTGGATAACTCATGCTATCGTTGTGGAATAAAGGGTTATTAGTCGCATACCTATCGTACACCAAAACACCTCGTTGAACTTTATCAGGAATCATTGAAAAAAGAATGAGAAAAAGATGGAAACAAATTTTGTTTTTGAATATGGCCCTTCTGATACTGGATTTGATGATCTAGATGTTGTTGACTTCTTTATCCAACCAAAAGAAAATAATGCTTGTCTAATTGATAGCATGAATGTATAAGGTTAATTTTAAGAATGCCTATGTTATCAAATAATACCATGCAATAAAATAATATCTTATTATACATATGTTTGTTTTAAAGAAACTGATGCAATGATGAATTATGACTTTTAGTTTTTATGCCTTTATATACATTGTATTCTAATTTGTATTTCACTACATGTCATTATTTCCATGAAGAAAATAGAATTATCTCGAGTAGGATCTTTTGTCGAACAACAATTTGTACCTCAGTGCTACAACACACACTATACTTGAAGATACGAAATACTTCTCATACTTAAGAATGCATGCAACAAATGTCAATACAATTTATGATAGTGTAAAATTGATTGAAGGCTCTAGAAGAGCCTATATCATTTTGCATGGAGGAACAAAATTTATAATTGATGATGCCTTATATTCTGAAAGGTCTCAAAGAAATTTATTGAGATTTAAAGATATTCACAAAAATGGATATCACATTGCAACAACTAATGAAGGCAATATTGAGTATTTGTGCATTACAAGTATGATCACAGGCAAGAAATGTGTATTAAAAAAATTGTTTGCATTTGTTTTTGGTTCATACTACACAAATATAAGCACAGTTGAAACATATGCTATAGTAAACCAAAAGTTTACTAATCAAAATAATTTTATAATTTGGCATAACTGATTGAGTCATCTTGGTTCAATTATGATACGAAGAATTATAGAGAATTCATGTGGACATCAGAAGAATTAGAACATATTATGACCAAATGAATTTTCATGTGCTGCTTGCTCTCAAGGCAAATTAATTATTAGGCCATCACTGGCTAAAATCAAGACTGAATCTCTTGGATTTCTGCAATGCATACATGGTGTTATTTGTGGGCCTATTCACCCACCAAGTGGACCATTTAGATATTTCATAGTTTTAATTAATGCTTCAACTAGATGGTTACATATATGCTTATTATCGACTCGTAACCTAGCGTTTGCAAGACTACTAGCTTAATTAATTCGACTATGCGCTCATTTTCCAGATAATCCTACTAAGGCAATACACCTTGACAATGCTGGTGAATTTACTTCTCAAGTATTCAATGATTATTGTACAGTTATTGGAATCACTGTTGAACATCTTGTAGCATATATTCATACTCAAATAGTCTTGCAGAATCGCTTATCAAATGGATCCAATTGATTGCAAGACCATTACTTATGAGAGCAAAACTTTCTTTGTCTGCATGGGGATATGCTATTTTACATACAGCAGAACTTATTCGCATCGGGCCAACGAATTATCATGAATTATTTCCATTAAATTTGGTTTACGGTCAGAAACCAAATATTTCTCATTTAAGAATTTTTGGATGTGCGGTTTATGTTCCAATTGCTCCACCATAATGCACTAAGATGGAGCCTCAAAGGAGGTTAAGGGATATATATTGAATATGAATCCCCATCTACAATTAAATATCTTGAACCATCTATGAAAGATTTATTCACGACACGTTTTATCGATTGTCATTTTGATGAGTCTATTTTTCAACATTAAGGGGAGAAAATAAGCAACTGATAAAAGAAATTAGTTGGAATGAATTATTATTGTTTCATCTCGATCCTCGTATAAAACAATATGAACATGAAGTTTAAAAGATAATTCACATACAAAAATTAGCAATCAACTACCATACGCGTTTACCGACCTTAAAAGAGTGACAAAGTCACATATGCCAGCTACGAATGCTTCAATCAGAATTGTTGTCTCTGAAGAATAACCTACTGCTGCTAATGAGATAAAGGGACAAGTAAAGTGTGGTAAAACAGTTGGTTCCTAAGATAAAAACCCTCGCAAAAGAAAATGAGCAAATTATTTAGTGTTGGGAATTGTATCCTAAAGCTAATCATTTGATGATTGTGCTAATGTAAATAGCATATAAATTGATATATTAATAAAAGTTATTTGGCAGTTTATTCATTACAAGAACATCTTCTTAATACTCCTAGTAGTAATAAAGCATTTAGGATCTTCTTTTACAATAAAGGAAGATTTATCTTTGAAGGTCCTTAAAAGAGTTCGCGACCAAATGATATACTATGACAGGGCCATAGTACTATCAATTATAGGACATTGTATATCATATTTATTGGTTGTCCTCTTAACCAAGGAGTGTAGAGACACTGGTATGACATACAGGTGAAAGTGTAGGAGTAATTTCATCGAACTTGACTTATTTCGGACACTGCTGTCAAGAGTTAATCTGAGAAGATATAGGTATAAGTATCCTTAAGACCTGAGGATCACAACCGGTGACTTGCAAGCAACTCATTATACTTAGGTGCCAAACCACCTGGATTTTTAATCCAGCTACAAATGTTACTGGGTGCAGCCAAGTACTTGTGGTAGTCAGTTGTGGATCAAGATGGAATTTGACCTATCCTGTTAAAGGAGAAATACTTGTGTTTCAATTTAGCAAGACCTTGGCCAAGGCACTTCATGTGAAGGTCACATGATCACTAAAGTTGAAATCACTTTATGGATTTGCTGTTTAGAGTTGACAAGCTCTTAAGCCATCTTAGCATTTGTGGTCAAATGAATGAATTATATAGTAACTATTTCTTAGGGTTCTTCGAGTTTGCTCGGCAACTCTTCGACCTATCCGGACGTCGGGTTCCATTGCTAGATGGGCACATCGATTAGTATAGAAAGTTGTTCCTATGCTATCGGCTTAGTTCGAACCTAGAGAGTCACACATAGAAGTTTCCTAGGATGATCTATTTGCTGATCAACGATTGAGAATCGTATATGATTTAATTAATCAATTTGATTGATTGAATTATCTCAATTGGGTTAAGTATAAGTGAATAAGATTCAATTAGAAGGACTAATCAATTTTAAATATTGATTTGAAATTAGATTTGATTTGGATTTAAATAGATTCAGGACTAGCCAAATTTGATTTGGGCTAGGACCATGATCTATGTAGGTTCAGTCCAATAAATTCAAATCAGCTTAAACCAAAACCCAAACCCAAACCCCATGTGTGAAAAAAGTTTTTCGCATGAAGATCTCACATCATGAGAGATTAAATTCTCATGTAGAATTTAATGCATAACCTTAATCTTCTCCAAATGGTTTCCGTTTGAATTCTAAGTGTTAAGTGTTAGAATTCATATGGAATTAATGTACTTCTTTGAATCAACCAGACGATGGAATTATAAGTGTTAGAATTCACATCTCTTTGGTTTTCACCGAACGTGTGGAATTAACAAAACGTTGGAAGTCTAAGTGTTAGAATTCATAGGTTTTTACCAAACGTTGCATCTCTTTGGTTTTCACCAAATGACAGAATTCTAAGTGTTAGAATTCAATAGGCTAAAGGCTGAATTGAGCCTATAAAATAGAGGACATTCTTCACCAGAAAAAATGATCATGTTACGGATTGATATTCTAAAGAGTCAGAATAAAATGATATAGTTCTAAGAGTTAGAACATAAAATCCTGGTGTAATTCTAGTGTTAGCAAAAGTTTGGTGGATCTTGGAGGAAGATTCAAGTGGAGGATTCAAGATCAGTAAAAGTTTTTTTTTGTGAGCTAGCACTCCCAGGAATCCGATCATTCGGGGACTTCACGTGGACGATACTAGAGGCCGAACGATTGAATGGCTGCAGAGCACAAAGAATTTACCAACTGTTCTTAAGGTAAGTGATATGATCCCTATATCTTAAGGCAGGCTTCAGGATAGGTAGTATGACTTCTTATCTTGAAGATCAAGATATGATCTTGATAATTTTATTTATATGCATAATTTAGATCAAATGATCCTATAGTATAAGGCAAAGATATGATCTTGATGCATGTTATATAGATTAATATTTAATCTTTAAGTTTTCGCATTGATAATTGTTATCAAATTATTAAAATATGCATACCTTGGAGGTTGTTTCTCCCTACAAATGGTATCAGAGCAAGGTTTTCTTGATCTAATTTATTGCATGTAAATTACTGCTCCTATTAATTTTGTAATCATAGCTAAAATGGATCACCAGGCTATCAGGTCATAGATGGATTAAAAATCCAAATTACCCCATTCAACGAGGTATTTTATTGCGGTGCCGTTATGGTTCTCTTATCTTTGATGCTTAGTCAAAAGATAATTTAAATTATTTTTGGCATCAAACATAGATTACACACACTCTCAAGAGATGTTTTATATTTGATACATATTGATGTTGTATAAAAGCATGATATTTGCATGTTTAGTATAAAAACATAGATATAAGATATGATAGCTTGTTGTCTATGTTATGAAACATACAAATATTTATGAGAGTCTTATTTGAATGTCAAATATTTATTCATAATCTTTTTAGATATGATCTAAATATAGGAATTATGAGTAGTTGTATAGTGCAAGTGATGCATGATTCAAATATATGACATGGAAGTTATGGACACATGAAATATATTTAATTTTTTGGGTTAGCTAAATCATGTCCATAAAGGGTTAGACCCTAAGGTTTAAATCAAATGGGCTATAAGAGTATTTGATCAAATCTAAATTAATTAGATTAGGTTAAGGATGCTCTAAATCAAACAATAGTTGTAGTTGATCATGTCCATGTCATTGATTAAACCAAATGGAAGTAGATTAGGCTCCATGGTTGAGCATGAATCTCTTAGATGGTCAAATCAAAATTGGTTAACCATATGATGTCAAGGTAAGTTGGCAAGTTGCTCTAGGATCAATGATCGAATGGTTTTTAATTGGGAGCTACTCGTACTGATGCGTCTTTAATGAGTTAATGGCATATCCCTTCATTAGTCTCACTTACTTGGTCATCATGGTGACCATTTATGATTAAGATTATTTACCTGATTCGGGTTGACCCATGCCTGTTAGGAAATCAGTCTGACTGATTTAGGTGCCACTTAACCTGATATAATCTTGCCTCATTCTACTGACTTCATAGATTCAGTGGAAGAACTTGATTAGTCAATTTATCTTTAGATTATTAAATCCTCTAAAATTATTAGGTCCTTAAATGAAATAGTTATATGATAACTAGAACGTAGCCTCCCATTAAAGTGAGTGATAATGAGTCCGATGTCTTGATAATCATTGAAGGCACTCCATGCTTGGTGCTTGTCAACCATTAGAATTATCATCCATTATATGATAAGTCAGCGTAACTATTTAATAGACAGTCAGGTGGGTCGAACTTCACTGGGCTTGGTTGTCTATAGATAGATTGCACTGATTATATTATTTAATGGTTGGACATAACCAGAACTTTCAGTGGAGGCACTCGATGCTTGCTGAAAGGAACATGGGGCAAAACTGAACACTAAGAATTGTTTTGGGAAACAATTTGTTTTGAACCTACTCTTAGATGCATATGGGTTGGCCAAGCTTTACTTGGGCCTGTATGTAGTTATGTAGATCTTAGTGCCCACTAAAGAATTAAGAATAATTCTTCAAATTGGGGTGTAGAGGCTGCTAATTTGAATAAAATAGTGGAAGAATCTTTAGACTAAAGTCCAAGTTTTTAGACTGAATCAATTTATATACTACTAAACTTTAGTTTTTTCTTATGCAGAAAATGACCACTAATTTATCATTAAGGTCCCTATTAGATAGTGACAAGTTGAATGGTTTAAATTTCAATAGCTGGTTTAGAAAACTTAAGATCGTCCTTAAGCATGAGAGGATTCTATATATTCTGAATAATCCTGCACCAGAGATACCTAATGCAAACACCCAATGTTCTGAGAGAGACACTTATCAGAAGTGGCTCAGTGATAGAACTAGCATGCGTTGCATCATGCTAGCAGCAATGAACGATGAATTCGGTCGCCGATTTGAGAATGCTCAGCCAGAAGAAATCATTCAAGCGTTGAATGAATCTTTCGACACACCCGACGACGTTGAAAGGCACAAGACTAGTTGTGCTATTTTTAATGCTCGAATGAGGGATGGATCTCCTGTCACTAATCATGTATTATACATGATCAAAAAGATAGAACTCCTAAGCAAGCTTGGCTTTTCCCTACATGAACAGTTGGGAAAGGATGCGATCCTGAATTCCTTGCCTACATCCTTTCGACCTTTCCTTACTCATTATCGAATGACAAAGCCTGCAGTCAACTACCATGGTTTGTTGGGGTTGTTACAGAACTTTGAGAAGGATAACCAGCTCTCTAAGGGTTTGGTTAATGTGGTTGAAGGATCTAAGGTAGGGCGTCAACCCTTTGGGAAAGGAAAGAAGAAAAAGAATAAGAAAAAGGTGCAACATGCTAGGACATCTATAAGGGGTCAGATGCAGAAGAAGAAAGTTGATAAAAGTCAAGCTGAATGCTTTCATTGCAAGATGCAAGGGCATTGGAAAGAACTATCCTCTTTACATTGCCATACTTGATCCAAACAGGCCAAAGAAGAAAAAGGGGTAAGATGTTGCTCAACAAGGTATTTATATGATAACACCTTGTAATTTTTCTGTATATGATAATCAGACCTGGGTATTGGATATCGGGAGTCCTTTTAACATTTGCAATTCATTGCAGTGACTACAGATCACTAGAAGATTTGAGGACAATGAAAGATTCCTTAATGTCGGCGATGGAAGATTAGTTCCAGTTCTGGCATTAGGAGTTCTTGAAATGGTTTTCAATAGAAATGTTATTGTACTAAATGATTCTCATTTTTGCCCAACGAGTTCTTGTTGAACGTCATTTCTGCAGGCCTTCTGGCCAAAAGTCATTATGAAATTTAATAAAGAATGTTACTTTGAATATCATTATGAATGGAGTCACTGTAATGACTGGGCATTTATCTAATGGCATTTATATATTATCACAAGCCTATGAATGTAGTGTACAAATCAAGTAAGCGCCCTAGAATAACTGATGTTAGATATTTATCTTTGGCACCATCGGCTGGGTCATATCAACAAGAACAGATTAAACAGTTAACCCAAGAGGACATCCTTTGAGTTGATGATTGTGAATCATTAACTATCTATGAATCATGTCTTCTTGGTAAAATGACAAAGTCATCTTTTACTGGAAAAGGTGAAAGAGCCAAAGAGCTATTGGGTCTAGTACATACTGATGTATGTGGACCAATGAGCACTTGTGCCAAAGGTGGATATTACTACTTCATTACTTTTACAGACGACCTTTTAGGTTCGGTTATGTCTATCTTATGAGACATAATCTAAGTCGTTTGAAATGTTCAAACTATATCATAAAGAAGTAGAAAAATAAACAGAAAAATGTATTAAGACCTTCGATCAGATCGAGGAGGCGAATACCTTTCAAATGACTTTGTGGCATATCTAAGGAGAATGGGATTCTCTCCCAATGGACTCCTCCAGAATACCGCAGCATAACGGTGTATGAAAAGAAGGAATCGAACCCTGTTAGATATGGTTCGATCCATGATGGGTTTTGCAAGCTTGCAATATCATTTTGGGGATATGCATTAGAATCAGCTTGTCATATTTTCAATAAGGTTCCAAGTAAGTCTGTTTCTAAAACTCCACATGAGATGTGGTATGGACATAAACCGGTTATCACCTATCTGAGAGTCTGGGGGTGTCCAACTTATGTGAAACGTACAAAATCAGACAAACTTGAACCTAAATCTGACAAATATTTTTTTATCGGCTATCCAAAAGAAACCAAAGGATATTACTTCTACAATACTGAAGAACAACAGTTGTTCATTAGTAATAGAGCAGTTTTTCTTGAAAAGAGTTCCTTAGGGAAGGAACAAATGGCTCTAATGTTGAACTTGAGGAAGTTCATCAAGTAGAAGGAACAACACAAACCTTTGAACCCTTAGAATCTGAGTTGATTAGATCAAACTCAAAACCCATTTTAGATGCACCATTAAGGCGATCTGGTAGAGTACCACATCAACCGGATAGATACTTAGGTTTCTTGGTTCAGAACGAGGATCCTATTGAGCTCGATGAGAACAACAAGGATCCGATCACCTATATGGATGCTATGCAAAGGACTGACTTTGATAAATGGCTTGATGCCATGAAATCCAAACTTGATTCCATGAAGAAAAATAATGTATGGATATTAGTTGATCCACCCGAAGGGATAAAACCCATAGGTGCAAGTGGGTTTTCAAGAGGAAAAGAGGCGCAGACAGAAAGGTAGAGACCTACAAAGCACGTCTGGTTGCCAAGAGGTATCGTCAACGTTATGGTATTGACTATGACGAAACGTTTTCTCCATGGCAATGCTGAAATCCATTCGGATTATGCTAGCTATAGCAGCACACTTAGATTATGAGATTTGGATAGATGGATGTTAAAATCGCTTTTCTAAATGGTAATTTAGAAGAACAGGTGTATATGATACAGCCTGAAGGTTTTATATCTGAAGACGAGTTTAAAGTGCAGCTAAGTCCATTTATGGACTTAAGCAAGCATCTAGGAGTTGGAACCTACGATTTGATAATGTGATCAAATCTTATGGCTTTGTTAAGAATAAAGAAGAACCTTGCATTTATAAATGGGCTAACGTTCTGTTATTATATTTCTTGTATTATATGTGGATGATATTCTCTTAATCGGGAATGACATCCCTGCATTACAAGGAATAAAGACATGGTTATCATCACAATTTTTCATGAAAGATCTGGGAGAAGCATCCTACATCCTAGGGATGAAGATCTATAGAGATAGATCTAAGAGATGCTTGGTTTATCCCAATCTACGTACATTGACACAGTGCTAAGGAGGTTTAGCATGGAGAATTCCAAAAAGGCTATCTTCGATAGGCCATGGAATTCATCTTTCCAAGAAGGATTGTCGACAACTCCTAATGAAAGAGAACGTATGAGTCAAATTTCATATGCTTCGGCAGTGGGATCGATTATGTATACCATGACATGTACATGACTAGACGTGGCATACTCACTAGGAGTAGTGAGTAGATACCAATCTGATCCAGGTGAAAAACACTGCAAGTTGTTAAGACAATCCTTAAATATTTGAGAAATACTAAGGACTAGTAGTTAGTCTATAGAGAGTCTGATTTAAAACTTGTTGGATATATGATTCAGTTTCCAATAGATCATGATGATAGCAAAGTGTGTCGGGTTTCGTGTTTTATCCTAAATGGTGGAACTGTTTGCTGGAAAAGTTCCAAGCAAATACAGTGGCAGATTAGTGTGCGAGGCAGAGTACATCGCTGCGTCAGATGCCGCGAAAGAAGCTGTGTGGCTGCGAAAGTTCATCTCGAGCTTGGAGTGGCACCTTCCATAGATGGACCAGTCCTGTTGTACAGTGACAGCACTGGTGCCATAGCTCAAGCAAAGGAATCATGAGCACATCAACGCACTAATCACATACTGCATTGATTTCATCTTATTCGAGAGATTGTATAATGAGGTGACATAAATCTTCAGAAGATTGATGGAAAGGAAAACCTAGGCGACCCATTTACTAAAGCACTCAGCATCAAGGAGTTTGACGACTATAAGTTGAAGATGGGTATTAGATACTGTAATGAGTGGCTTTAGGCTAAGTGGGAGTTTATTGGGAATTGTATCCTAAAGCCAATCATTTGATGATTGTGCTAATGTAAATAGCATATAAATTGATATATTAAAAATTATTTGGCAGTTTATTCATTACAAGAACATCTTCTTTATACTCCTAATAGTAATGAAGCCCTTACGATTTTCTTTTAATAAAGGAGGATTTATTTTTAAAGGTCCTTATAAGAGTTTGCGACCAAATGATATACTATGATAGGGCCATAGTACTATCAATTATAGGACGTTGTATATCATATTTATTGGTTGTCCTCTTAACCAAGGAGTGCAGAGACACTGGTATGACATACAGGTGAAAGTGTAGGAGTAAATTTCATCAAATGTGACTCATTTCGGACACTCTGCTATCAAGAGTTAATCTGAGAAATATATGTATAAGTATCCTTAAGACCTGAGGATCACAACCGGTGACTTGCAAGCAACTCATTATACTTAGGTGCCAAACCACCTGGATTTTTAATCCAGCTACGAAAGGTTACTGGGTGCAGTCAAGTACTTGTGGTAGTCAGTTGTGGATCAAGATGGAATTTGACCTATCCTGTTAAAAGAGAAATACTTGTGTTTCAATTTAGCAAGACCTTGGCCAAGGCACTTCATGTGAAGGTCACATGATCACTAAAGTTGAAATCACTTTATGGATTTGCTGTTTAGAGTTGATAAGCTCTTAAGCCATCTTAGCATTTGTGGTCAAAAGGATGAATTATACGGTAACTATTTCTTAGGGTTCTTCGAGTTTGCTCGGCAACTCTTCGACCTATTCGGACGTTGGGTTCCATTGCTAGATGAGCACATCGATTAGTATAGAAAGTTGTTCCTATGCTACCGGCTTAGGTTTGAACTTAGAGAGTCACACGCATAGAAGCTTCCTAGGATGATCTATTTGCTGATCAACGATTGAGAATCGTATATGATTTAATTAATCAATTTGATTTATTGAATTATCTCAATTGGGTTAAGTGCAAGTGAATAACATTCAATTAGAAGGACTAATCAATTTTAAATATTGATTTGAAATTAGACTTGATTTGGATTTAAATAGATTCAGGACTAGCCAAATTTCATTTGGGCTAGGACCATGATCTATGTAGGTTCAGTCCAATAAATTCAAATCAGCTTAAACCAAAACCCAAACCCAAACTCCATGTGTGAAAAAGTTTTCTCGCATGAAGATCTCACATCATGAGAGATTAAATTCTCATGTAGAATTTAATGCATAACCTTAATCTTCTCCAAATAGTTTTCATTTGAATTCTAAGTGTTAAGTGTTAGAATTCATATGAATTAATGTACCTCTTTGAATTAATCAGACAATAAAATTATAAGTGTTAAAATTCACGTCTCTTTGGTTTTCACCGAACGTGTCGGAATTAATAAAACGTTGGAATTCTAAGTGTTAGAATTCACAGGTTTTCACCAAACATCAGAATTAACCAAATGTTGTGTCTCTTTGGTTTTCACCAAATGGCAGAATTCTAAGTGTTAGAATTTAATAGGCTAAAGGCTGAATTGAGCCTATAAAATAGAGGACATTCTTCACCAGAAAACAACGATCATGTTATTGATTGATATTCTAAAGAGTCAGAATAAAATGATATAGTTCTAAGAGTTAGAACAGAAAATCCTGGTGTGATTCTGGTGTTAGCAAAAGTTTGGTGGATCTTTGAGGAAGATTCAAGTGGAGGATTCAAGATCAGTAAAGTTATTTTTTCTTGAGCTAGCACTCCCGGGAATCCGATCATTCGGGGACTTCGCGTGGACGATACTAGAGGCCGAACGATTGAATGGCTGCAGAGCACAAAGATTTACCAACTGTTCTTAAGGTAAGTGATATGATCCCTATATCTTAAGGCAGGCTTCAGGATAGGTAGTATGACTTCTTATCTTGAAGATCAAGATATGATCTTGATAATTTTATTTATATGTATAATTTAGATCAAACGATCCTATAGTATAAGGCAAAGATATGATCTTGATGCATGTTACATAGATTAATATTTAATCTTTAAGTTTTCGCATTGATAATTGTTATCAAATTATTAAAATATGCATGCCTTGGAGGTTGTTTCTCCCTACATTTAGATGACCAGATTGAAGTACTGTGACTCAAGAAAAGATTTCCAATATAATAATTGAGACTCCAGATGAGTCTATTCTAAAAGAGAATAAGGTACCTAAAATCAAATAAAATAAAAAGATCTCTATCAATTATGTTATGACTGAAAAAAGATGAAACCGATATAAGATAATCATCGACGATAAGTTTGCACATTATGTTGCACAAAATATTGAAAATAAAAATAAGGATCATGAACCAATGTCTATGGAAGAATGTAGACATCGACAAGATTGGCCAAAATGGAAGGATGCAATCGATTATGAATTAAAATTGCTAGCGAAACATGAAGTTTTTGGACCGGTCATCCAAACACCTATTGGTCTAAAACCTGTATGATATAAATTGGTATTCGTGCGAAAGTAAAATAAGGATAATAAAATTCTGAGGTATAAAACACGACTAATTGTCCAAGGGTTCTCACAAAGACCCGGTATTAATTATGAAAAGACGTATTTTTCCATGATGGATGCAACAACTTTTTGATATTTAATTAGTCTAGCAGTGCATGAAAAACTTGAATTGCGTCTTATGGATGTAGTGACAGTTTATCTATATGGCTTATTGACAATGATATCTATATAAACATCTTAGAAGGATTACAATTGCCTAAAAAGTATAACTCTAATTTGAGAGAACTTTATTCGATACAATTGCAAAAGTCTTTCTATAGGTTAAAACAAGCGGGGCATATGTGGTACAATTATTTGACTGAATTCCTATTGAAACAAGGCTATAACAATGATCCCATACGTCCTTGCATTTTTATAAAGAGATCTGGATATAATTTGTGATCATTGCCGTATATGTTGATGATTTGAATATAATTAGAACTCCTGAAGAGCTTCAAAGGGCAACAAATTACCTAAAATAGGAATTTGAAATGAAAGATCTTGGAAGAACAAAATTTTGCTTTGGCTTGCAGCTTGAGCATCTTAAGAATGAGATTTTTGTGCACTAATCTACTTATACAACAAAGATACTTAAAATGTTTTATATGGATAAAACACACCCATTGAGTACTCCGATGGTCGTAAGGTCACTTGAAATTGATAAAGATCATTTCCAACCTAAAGAAGATGACGAAGAACTATTTGGTCCTAGAGTACCATATCTTAGCGTAATAGGTACATTAATGTATCTTGCGACTCACACTTGACCTGATATATCTTTTCCAGTAAACTCGTTAGGAAGATACAATTCTTCACCTACAAGAAGGCATTGGATATGCGTTAAGCACATATTCGGATACCTGAGAGGTACAGTGGATATGGGTTTGTATTATTCAAATTTTTCCAAATTTGAGTTGGTAGGTTTTGTAGATGCAGAATATTTGTCTGATCCTCATAATGGTTGATCACAAATGGGTTATGTCTTTACATATGGTGGCACTGCTATTTTATGGTGATCTACAAAGCAAACAATTGTGGCTACATCATCTAATCATGCCAAAATTATGGCAATTCACAAAGCAAGCCAAGAATGTGTGTGGCTTAGATCGGTAATCCAACACATTCAGAAGACATGTGGATTATACTCTTAAAAGGAAGTACCAACTATTTTGTATGAGGATAATACAGCATGCATAGCTCAACTGAAAGGAGGATATATCAAATATGACAGAACAAAACATATATCCCCAAAGTACTTTTTAACTCATGACCTTCAGAAGAGTGGTGCTATTAATGTTCAACAAGTTTGTTCCAGTGATAATCTCGATGAAAGCACTATCTATAAAGAGATTTGAGGAGTTAGTCCAAAAATTGGACTACGACGACTCAAAGATCTCGAATGATAAATTTAAGGAAAGCATATCAAGAGATGTAGTCAAAAAGGGGAGCAAAATGATGTACTCTTTTTTTAGCTATGGTTTTGTCCCATTGGATTTTTTTAGCAAGGTTTTTAATGAAGTAGTATCCCTCTCAATAAAAGACATGAATGATGTACTCTTTTCCCTTCACTAAGAATTTTTCATAAAATTTTACCTAATAAGGTTTTAATGAGGTATATGCTTGATCAAATAAATGGATATCAAAGGGGGGTGTTATAATATTACCAATAAAATGGATGTCCATTGGTATTCTAAGAGGAAGTTATGTCAGTCTACCAATGAAGATGGTATCCATTAGTATTCCAAGGGGAGGTTATGTCTATTGGTATTACCCATATAAATTCTTATTAATTTTGATGAATGTAACATCTTTTTTTATATGTGTATAAATAGATGGCATTGAGTTGTATTTGAGATACCAGGATGGAATAAGAGAAAACACATTGAAATTTTCAATACTTTCTTTTCTTAGTCTCTTTATTCTCTGGAGAAATAGTGCTTTCCCACTTTAAGATTTGTGCTTCCAACTCCTACTGCTCCAATCTCCGATGATCTTCGATTTGGTTCTGATTGTCTCTATTCGGACCATGGCAAACACCTTGAATCCCACTCCGGCTTCTTCGATGCTGGTTCTGATCGTCTCTGTTTGGACCATGGCAAACACCTTGAATCCCACTTTGGCTTCTTGAGATGGCTCCAAGAGTGCCGGGAAGGCATGACGACGAACTATGGAAGGTTAGTATGTCTGGGTGGCTCCGTCTCCCTCTCTGACCAAAATTGCAGAGCTTGAGCAGAGGTTTCCTAAAATCATCCAGGTCCCTGTTTAGGCACTAGAGGAGGAAACGTACGCATGGGGGAAACAAGCAATTTTGGCACGAAGCCTCTCCCGATGGATGCCGCCAGAGGTAATTGTTCGGAAATTTTATTGGGCAAGTGCTTTCGGTGAAATCGAAGCAATCGGCTTGGCTCACAGGCATTATTTGTTCCGGTTTTCTGATTCTTATAGCAAAGAACTTGCTTTAGGGAGGCCCTGGGGGGCTAACTGATAGCCGATCGCTGTTGCGGAATGGCGATCGGAGTTTGTGCCAGCGAAAGACTCATTGCTCACTGCCATGCTCTGAATTCGTTTGCCACTACTTTCGATTGAATTGGCCAAAAAGTTCATGTACTCCGACTCTTCTACTAAAGAGCGGATTCAAGGGGGCTTTGTTCGTGCCTGCGTTTGAGTGGATTTGAGCAAACCCCTCAGGCCGGGGCAAGGGTGCGAGGGAGCAGAGTACCCTTCTGGCTGGGTGGGTGGAAAACTCCTCGAAAGTTTGCCCGTCAACAGTCTGGGAGGTCCTCCATTGCTGGTCGGAATCCTACTCCTTCGGTGGTGGAGCCAGACCAGAGGTTGGAGAAGATGAAGCAAGCATTCCGGTTTGATGAAGCCATGCCAGTTGAGACTGTAACTATGACCCAAGCTGAGGGCATCCTATGGCTCGCAAGGATGCTAAGCCTGGTCCATCTAAGAGGGCTCGACCTGTGGAGGCTTTGTCCATGAAAGTTCCCTACAAGACCACGAAAGGAAAAGGAAAAGATCCCTTCTTTGGCACAGGCAAGGATCAAGCCACCTTTACTTTCTCAGCATCTGCGGATGCTTCTCGGGGGCCTAACACCTCAGTCCAAGAAGACCCGATTTAAGGATGTAACCAACTCTAGGGATGGCACTGAGGTCCTGGTGACTATGGAGGTACAAAGCCATGAATCTACTGTCACTTTGCTGAAGAAGGCCATCCAGTTGAATGAGATTGATGAGGTTATGGATTCTCCACAGCCAGTGGACAGCAGTGGTCTGAGACCTGCAGAGGGTACCCCTCCAACCAGCTGCCTTCCTGATGTGGAAATGATAGGGGACCATGCTACCCCCCCTTTAGTTACCGGATGAAGATTCTCATCTGGAATGTTAGAGGAGCCCAGAAACCTTTGTTTCGCTCCTCATTTGGGAGGCTTATGCAGCTGCATAGTTTTAACATCTGTGTTCTGTTGGAAACTCGTTTGGTTGGGGCTAGTGTGGTTGGCTTGAGAAGGCAGATTTTTAGATCCTGATTTTCCTACACAATTGAATCTGTGGGTTTAACTGGTGGTATTTTGGTTCTATGAAGAAGCGCCGACATTAGGGTGGACACCTTCCATTGCTGCGGTCAGTAGGTGGCTCTTATCATTTTTGAGGGGACGTATGGTCCTTGGCTCCTCTCCGGGGTTTATGCCAGCACTAACTTTCGGGAGCGACGGGTGCTTTGGGCCGAGATATATCCTTGCTTGCTCAGGGACTTCCCTTCCTTATTGCAGGAGACTTCAACTGTATTGTGGGGGCCAATGAGAAGAAAAGGGGTAGGCCATTTGTTGAGTCCATGGACATATCTGAGTTCAGGTCCTTCATTTATTCTGCTGGCCTTCTGGACTTGGGGTTCCCGGGCTCCCAATTCATGTGGTGCAATAATCGCCACGATTCTGCTAGAGTTATTAGGAAAGACTGAATAGGGTCATGACCACTGCTAATTGGCTCCAGTGTTACCCTTCTACCACTGTTACTCATTTGTCAAGGATTGTCTCTGATCACTGCCCCATTATTATATCCACTGATATGGTTGTTCAACAGAGGAGGCAGTTTAGATTTGAGCAGTTCTGACATCTTACTCATATGCCAGGACCTTAATTTCACAGGTTTGGAGAGTTCCTATTAGAGGGAGTGTCACCTACAGATTGTCCAAGCGCCTGGAGCTAGTGAAGCACAGACTATTTAGATGGAACAGATTTGAGGTCGGCGACATTGTAAGGCAAGTTGAGTAGGTTGAGTCTATTATAGCTACTCTCTAGGCCAAAGAAGATCAGGAAGGCGGTCTTCATAATTCTGATCTTACATCCCTCTGCTTCGATCTAACTCTTCACCACTCTCTTCTTATGCAGCAGGAGATTTATTGGAGGCAAAGGTTCTGAGTTCAGTAGATTAAGAAAGGGGATCAGAATACTGGATTTTTTGACCAGGCCACCTTAAAATGCCATGCGGTGAACTGGATCCGACGTTTACTTAATGATGAGGGTCACTTTCAGGAGGATACCCAGGTTATTAGGGACTAACTTCTTCATTTCTTCCAGTCTAGATGGACTGAGCAAATTGGTGATGGGTTCCCTGTTCTTCCTGTTTCGACACCCAATAGGGTCTCTGATGCGGAGAACGACCTTCTTATCAAGCCAATTACTCTAGAGGAGATTCGGTTGGCTCTATGGAACCTTGGTTCTGACAATGCCCTTGGGCCAGACGGGTTTCCACCCCTTTTCTTCCGCTACTATTGGGTATTATGGATCATGATGTTATATAGGTTATCCAGCTAGTCTTTCAATCCAAAACCATCCTTCTGATTAGAACCGAACTCTTATTACCCTGGTGCCTAAATGACCTGATGCTTCCTCTCCACAGCATTATCGGCCTATCAGTCTCTGTACTACCTTATACAAGGTTTGTGTGCTCCTCTTGGTCTCCCGATTACGGATGGTGGTTCCTCACCTTATTTCTTTTGAGCAAAGGGCTTTCCTCAGAGGGTGTTGTATCTATGATAATGTCCTATTAGCTCAAGAATTCATGCATGATCTTCCGAGAGCCTCTACCCATCAGTGTCTTATGACCGTTAAGCTGGACATGGAGAGAGCTTATGACAGATTGAGCTGGGCTTTTCTGTGATGCACTCTTTATGAGTTTGGTTTTGATGACCTCGTTTGTTGGCCCAGATGGCAACCCAAGAGGGGGGGGTGAATTGGGTTCTTTAAAAAATTAGGCCTTTTAAAGCAATTTAAACTATTGATAATTCAAGTTAAAGGACGATAGCAAGAGAGAGATAAATAAGCACGGCAAACACAAAGATTTTATAGTGGTTCGGTGTATCCAACACCTACGTCCACTCCCAAGCTCCACTTGGGTCCACACTATAATCTCCTCGATTACAGTCGAGTTGTTTTACAAGCTTACAACCCAAACTTGTTGTTTTCCCGGGATCACAACGAACCCAGCCGGTTTTACACGGGCTCACCAGCACAAAACCCAACACACAAGCTATCCTTAGCTTGTGCCGAGGTAAACTACCTCCACTAATTCAATCCACTGATTGAATTAGCAAACCACAAGATAAAATATGAGTTTAATACAAAACAGCTCCTTTTGAGCAGATATTTCAAAATAAAACAAGGTTTAGAAGGGCCTGTTTAGATCCGATTTGAGTGCAGGCTTTCTTTTCTTCTTTTTCCTCAACTCCTTTGAAGTGTGGAATCGGGCCTCAGCTCAGATTCTTCACGGATTGAATGTTGGAGTTGATTTGAGCTTTCTCTTCCTTTCTTTGAATGTAGAAAATCTCTTGATTTGATCTTGAATGGCTCTTGGATTTTCTTCTAAAACTTTCTTGGATTGATGAACTTGAACACAGATGAAGTCTCCTTTGATTTCACTCCTTCTCTTTCACTCTATTTTTGAATCTCGATTTTTTCAAATGATGCTCTGTTTTTCCTCTTTTTCTAAAAGATTTTTCTTTTTCTCTGTTGATTTTGTATATCTCTTTTGATTTGAAAACGGCCTCTCTATTTATAGACTCTGCAAAAATATAGTCGTTAGAAACAAAGAAATCTAGCCGTTATTGAAAAATCTTACCGTTGGCGCTGAGTTGGCATTCAGAAAAATCACGCCCAGATTTGTTGGAGTCGGCTCCAACTTTAGGCGAGTCGGCTCGAAGACGCGATGCCAAAAATAGAAACATTCAGAAAGTTAAGGGGTCGACTCAACAAAAATAAGGTGTCGACTCCTGACAGTCGGGGGTCGACTCATGAAAAGCAAGGGGTCGACTCGAGAGTGCTCAGAAAAAACTCTCTGGTGTCTGAGCGGAGTCGACTCTCACAGTCATGGAGTCGGCTCGACAAATCGGGGGTCGACTCTTGAAATCACAGGGGTCGACTCGACAAAATCAGACATCTCTGTATACTGAGTGGAGTCGACTCTGAAACTCTAGAGTCGGCTCCGGAACGTATCAAAAATCAGAAAATTTTCTGATTGACTTTGAAATTCGTTCCAGATTCATTTTAAATCAATTTTTGACTTGAATATATAAATTTGACATTAAGAATCAATTCAAGATATGTTCCAAAAACTCATTGATTGAAATATGAAGTATAAAAATTTCTTTTTGAAAGCTTAAACATGGAGCTTGAAGCTACTTTCCAATTGATTAAAGTCATACTCATTGATTATTGATAAATAAATTCATTGCATCTTTTAATATACTCATGGCTTTTGGTAATCATCAAAATCAATAAGATTGGGGCAACAATTCTCAACAATCTCCCCCTTTTTGATGATGACAAAAACATTGAGTTATGCATGATTAATTAAGAATTTATTTATTTTATTTTCATAGTTAGGCTCCCCCTGAATGAGGTAGCTCCCCCTATGAAACTCAAATAATATCCCATTCATTCAATTTAAACTCATACACAGTTTAATGTCAAAATTCAGCATTTTCATCTAAATTGTTTCATCATTATTATTTCTCCCATTCAATTATTTATTATATGCATATGCATATACATGTATAAAACTCTCCCCCTTTTTTGTTATCAACAAAAAGGTAGAGAAGTATCAAACACAATCACATTCACGATTTAAGATATGCTTTAACATGAACTGAGATTCATTGATAAATAAGAGAAGCACATCAAACTAAACTTCATTGAACATTCAAAACTGACTTTCATTATCATTATCAAAATGTAAAACATAATATAAATTTCATTACATTGCAAAGACTAAACATCCATTACATCAAAAATGTCCTTACAATTCTTGTTAAATGATCTACAATGTTCTTCATTCCATCAGTTTGAAGCTTGACATAATCTTCAGTCTTTCATCCACAAAAGTACAAGCAGTTAAAATCTTGTCTTGAAGCTCGGCATTGCACTTTGCATAAGTCTCACCATCTCCACAAATGTCTTTAAGTTCTTCAAAAATATTCTTTAAATCACCACTTAAAGACTCAGTAGAGAGCTAAGAGTAGATTCAATCTTGGTGATTCGATCATCTAATGAGTAAGAGTTTCTTTAAGATTCATGAATTTATTGTCAAACTCAGTTTAATTCTATCTTCTTGATCATCAAGAAGACTCTTGAGCTGCTCTAACTGAAGATTCTGAAAAACCAACTGATGAAGATGGCTGATCAAACATTGGAGCAGGAGAAGGGGCCGGAACTGGAACAGAAGAGCTCGGAGGCACAGGTGATGAATGTCTAACAGAAGGTCCAGGTGCCTCAACATCAGCGGCTCTATCTTCCAACTGACTTTTCCTTTCCCATCTACCATCTTTCTTCACAAATCCCATCCTATGAATAGTAGCCAAGCTATAGTAATCAGTGTGTCTTAAATTTCTCATTGGCTCACTATCGGAAATGATTATCCCTTGGCTTTGAAAAATCTTAGTTAATATCATGCCATAGGGTAGACTTGATTTCCTTTTGCTCCACAGTCAGCAATGTACCAAATTATCATACTCGGAAGATTGATAGGTCTTCCAGTCACTACAGCATCCATACAAAAATGTCTCTCTCAGATACATAATCAAATCTCCCAGTTTTAGGGAATAGAATCCTACTACAATGTTATGGAGAAGTCTTAATTCTAAGATAGTTGATTTGCTTGGACTTCTTCAAAACCAACAATTTCTTTATTTAACAATCTTGATAAAGCTGGGCTCCTATCATCAGGTGAAAATGTAGAAGGACCAGACACTGGAAGATTCCAAAATCTTGAGAGTAAATCCACTGTCACATTTATCCTATTTCCTCTAACATGCTGACCAATCCATTATCTCTCTGACAGATTTTTATAAAATTCTTTAACCAAGGCTGGGTAGGTTGGGCAATCTAAGAACAATTTTCTCCCATCCCATTTCAATTAACTGTCTTCCTACAAGAAAACCTTCTGCCTCAAATATTCAAAATCAACCTTTCTCCCGGTTGTAATCACTCTATCGGCTAGACGGTCTACCTGAGATGTGGCCGCAGCAGGAGAAGCACTCGGAGTTGAAGAGGATGAGGTGGAATCCATGCTCGGAGAGGTTCGCGAGCGGGACGCCTCACGTCTTCTTCACGCCTTCTTCCTTTTCATCCCGGCCGCTCCAAGGCTAGAACCACGGGTTTTAGGTGCCATTGATTTAGTGGAAAGGTTAATCAAGGGTTTCTAAGGATTTGGTAGGTTGGGAAAAACTTTGGAGAGAGATTTTGATAGATTTGAGAAGATTGAATGAACGAGGAGTCGACTCTGCCCTAGATAAATCGACCTGGGACCACTTCGAGTCGGCTCCCGCAAAGTGTGGGTCGACTCCGGGTAGTCACAGAAATCTATCCCGAAGTGGAGTCGACTCGCACAGAGAGGGGTCGGCTCCAGAGTTTCAGCAGAAACATGGAGTCGACTCCGATACTGACCGAGTCGGCTCCGAGACCATTTCAGAGCAAAAACATAAAGTTTCAGAGAATCTGAAATGTGTCCGGATATTGATCATAAAAATTGATAAAAAATCATTGGATTTTAATAGATCAATTAGATATGAATTCTAGATAAGATTTCCTTAAAGATCAAAGATTTGAAAGAAGTTCTAGATAATTTTCTTAGGGGTTTCAAATTCATTCTAATGGATCACAAATCCCTAACTCTCCTCTAAGATAACAGAATCTTTCTTCACTCAAGGGTTTTGTAAATATATCAGCTAATTGATCTTCAGTATTAACATAATCAAGACATATTTCTCCATTCGTTACATGTTCTCTATAAAATGATATCTAATTTCTATGTGTTTTGTTCTAGAATGTTGAATTGGATTTTTTGTTAGATTAATTGCACTTGTGTTATCACATTTTATAGGTGTTTTGTCAAGTGTGATACCATAGTCTTCAAGTTGTCGCTTAATCCATAGGATTTGAGCACAGCAACTTCCAGCTGCAACATATTCAGCTTCAGTAGTTGATAATGCAACTGAATTTTGCTTTTTGCTAAACCATGAGATTAAGTTACTTCCTAAGAATTGGCATGCACCACTTGTGCTTTTCCTATCTAACTTACATCCAGCATAATCAGAATCAGAATATGCAATTAAGTTCAATGTTGAGTCTCTAGAATACCATAACCTACATTTTTTGTTCCACTTAAGTATCTTAGTATTCTTTTAACAGCAATTAAGTGAGATTCTTTAGGTTCTGATTGAAATCTAGCACATAGACAAACAGAAACATTATATCAGGTCTACTTGCAGTTAAGTAGAGTAGGGATCCGATTATACCTCGATAATACTTTTGATCAACTTTCTTACCTTCCTCATCTTTGTCTAGCTTGCATGAAGGACTCATTGGAGTTCCAAGGGGTTTCATTGAATCCATACCAAACTTTTTGAGTAGTTCTTTGTGTACTTGGTTTGGTTGATGAAAATCCCTTCTTTTCTTGTTTGATTTGGAGTCCAAGGAAGAAGTTGAGTTCTCCCATCATGCTCATTTCAAACTCACCCTGCATCAACTTAGCAAATTCTTGACATAGAGATTGTTAGTAGCACCAAAAATAATATCATCAACATATATTTGAACTACTAATAAATCTTTACTTTTTCTTTTCAAAAATAATGTTTTATCTACATTTCCTCTTATAAAATCATTTTCAATTAAGAATTTACTTAATCTATCATACCATGCTCTAGGTGCTTGTTTCAAACCATATAATGCTTTGTGCAATTTAAAAACGTGATTTGAAAATTCATGATCTTCAAAACCTGGTGGTTGTTCTACATACACTTCTTCATTTATAAATCCATTTAAAAAAGCACTTTTTACATCCATTTGAAATAAGTTAAAATTCATGTGACATGCAAATGCAAGTAATAGTCTAATGGCTTCTAATCTAGCTACTGGTGCAAAGGTTTCATCAAAATCAATACCTTCTTCTTGATTATATCCTTTTGCAACTAATCTAGCTTTGTTTCTAATTACTATGCCATTTTCATCTAGTTTATTTCTAAATACCCATTTTGATCCTATAACAGAATGATCTTTAGGTCTTTCTACTAATGTCCATACATTATTTCTAGTAAATTGATTTAATTCTTCTTGCATAGCTAACATCCAATTATTATCTTTTTCAGCTTCTTCAATAGTTTTAGGTTCAATTTGTGATACAAATGCAAGATGATTACTAATATTTCTCATAGATGATCTAGTTCTTATTCCTTGAGATGGATCACCTATAATCAATTCCTTAGGGTGACTATAAGCATATCTCCAATCTCTAGGAAGATCCATATCATTATGATTAGTGTTAGTATCATCATCCTTAGGTGAATCATTATCTTTAGCTTCTTGCTCATGATCTGAAGATACATCAATATTTAATTTTTCAAGATCTTTCTCAATTATGTTTGTATCTTCCTCATCATCAAACTTTTCGGAACGAGTTGCTAAAGATTCATCAAAAACTACATGAATGGATTCTTCAACAACTAAAGTTTTCTTGTTAAATACTCTATATGCTTTACTAGTTGTTGAATATCCTAAGAATATTCCTTCATCAGATTTAGCATCAAATTTGCCTAAATTATTTTTACCATTATTATGAACAAAACATTTACAACCAAATGCATGAAAATATCTAATATTAGGTTTTCTGTTTTGCCATAGTTCATAAGGTGTTTTCTTAAGTATTGGTCTTATTAGGGCTCTATTTAAAATGTAACATGCCGTGTTATAGCTTCCGCCCAAAAGTACTTTGGTAGGTTGCTTTCACATAGCATGGTACGGGCCATGTCTTCTAAAGTCCTATTTTTCCTTTCTACAACACCATTTTGTTGTGGGGTCCTAGGTGCAGAAAAATTATGATTAATACCATTTTCAGCACAAAAATTTTCAAATAGGTGATTTTCAAATTCAGTTCCATGATCACTTCTTAGAGACACTATGGTAGTGTTTTTCTCATTTGTGACTTTCTTAAAGAATTTCAGGAATATCGAGAAAGTCTCATCTTTGTGAGCTAAAAATAATACCCAAGTGTATCTAGAGTAATCATCTACAATCACAAGACCATATTTCTTTCCTCCTAGACTTGTGGTTCTAGTTGGTCCAAAAAGGTCCATGTGAAGTAGCTCTAATGGCCTAGAAGTTGAAACAACATTTTTAGATTTGAAAGAACTTCTTGTTTGTTTTCCAAATTGACATGCATCACATATTTTGTTGTTTTCAAAATCTATTTTAGGTAGCCCTTTAACTAAGTCCATTTTAATTAGTTTTGAAATTAGGTGTGTGCTTGCATGACCTAATCTACGATGCCATAACCATCCAATTTCATTCATATTAGCATTATCAGCAATTAAGCAATGATCACTCATAGATAATTTGTCTAGATCAACCAAGTAAACATTGCCATGTCTATAACCAGTAAATACAATGCTATTATCAATGGAATTAGATACTGTGCAGAGAGGTTTCAAATGATACTTTAAAATCTTTATCGCACAATTGGCTTATACTAATTAAGTTATGCTTCAAACCATCAACATAAAGTACATTATCTATAAAGTGGATGGAGTTATACGGATTTTACCAAGGCCCATAATCTGACCTTTACCATTATCACCGAACGTAACAACTCCTCCTTTCTTTTCTTCAAGGGTGATGAATTCTTCTTTGTCACCCGTCATATGTCTTGAGCAGCCACTATCAAGATACCACTTTCTCTTTGATCTTTTGGCCACAAGACATTCCTGCAATGAAATCAAACTTTATGTTTAGGTACCCAAGCTTTCTTGGGTCCTTCATGGTTAGTAGCAACAAATATTGTTCCTTTTGGAACCCATATTTTCTTCCCTTTAAAATTTAAATTCTTATTTGGTTTTTGTAAATTACATTCAAATGATTTATGCCCTTTTAAATTACATTTAAAACAAGTGATGTTACTTTGGCTAGCACGTACAAAAATATTTTTCAAAGATTTTTGTTTTCTAATGTATTATATCCTAATCCAGCCTTATCAAAAACTGCTTTTTGACTTTCTAAAATCATGTTTAGTTTAGTAGAACTTAAGGTGAATTTATCAACAATATCTTTTATTTTTTAACTTCTTTCTTTAGAAATTCATTTTCTACAATATGCTGTTCATTTCCAAAGATAGAGTTTGTATTTGCTTTTTCAATCTTTTATTAGATTTTGTTTTCAGATTTTAGTATATTAATTTCATGAGTAAAATCATCCTTTTCTTTAAGAAAATTCCTTTTTATCTTTTAATCTTTAATTGCAAGCATCACTTCATTTTTCTCTTTAATTAAATTTATGTTTTCAGTTTTCAGAGATTTATATTTCTTTTTCAAAATTTTAAAATCATCTACAAGTTCATTGAAGGCTTCAAATAATTCATCAAAAGCAAAATCATCACAAGGGTTTTCAGAACTTACCTCGTCGTCGTCGTTCGCCATAAAACAAATGTTGGCAACTTCTTTTTGTTCTTCTTCGGAAGAAGATTCATCACTGTCGCTCCAAGTTGCAACATACGCTTTCTTCTTTTTCTTGAAAGTCTTTTTCAATTGCGGACAATCATATCTATAATGCCCCGGTTTCTTACATTCATAACAGATCAAGGGGTCTTTCTCTTTGTCCTTGTCCTTATCTTTTTCCTTTTCTCCTTCCATCTTATTTCCAAATTTTTTTTGTGGAAGGGTTTCTTTCTCCTCATAAATTTCTTAAACTTTCTTGCTAGAAGAGCTGTGTCTTCATCATCATCCTCATCATCGCTGCTGCTTCTTCAACTTTTGCAGCCTTGAGGGCAATTGTCTTCTTCTTTTGCTATCCTCCTCCACATGTTGCTTCATTGTCAATTCATGGGTCATAAGGGATCCAAGAAGCTCTTCCAAAGGTAAAGTGTTTAGTCTTTGGCTTCTTGAATGGCTGTCATTTTGGCTTCCCATGATCTTGGTAAGTGACCTAAGAATTTTGCGAACCAATTCAGCATTAGTATAGGTTTTTCCAAGACTCTTCAAACCATTAACAATATCAGTAAATCTAGTATACATGCATGTTATGGTTTCAGATTGTTCCATGCTAAACAATTCATATTTATGCACAAGTATATTAATCTTAGATTCTTTAACTTGGTTGGTTCCCTCATGGGTAACCTCTAATCTATCCCATATCTCTTTAGCGGAATTACAGGTAGAGATACGATTAAATTCATTAGCATCAAGAGAACAATATAAAACATTCATGGCTTTTGCATTAAGCTGAGCCATCTTCCTATCATTTTCATTCCAATCCCTTTCGGGCTTAGGAACTATTGAACCATCAACTAAGTGTGTGGGTGTACTAGGTCCATTAATTATGACACTCCATAATTCATAATCAGAAGCTTGAATGAATATCCTCATTCTTGCTTTCCAATATGAATAGTTGGAACCATTAAATAAGGGTGGTCTATTTGTGGAATGACCCTCAGCAAAACTTGAGCTGGCTTGTGTTGCCATTTGGATCTTTCGCTCTTGATCGTGTGATCAATCAAAAAAAATGAGCACAAGCTCTGATACCAATTGTTGGCCCAGATGGCAACCCAAGAGGGGGGGTGAATTGGGTTCTTTAAAAATTAAGCCTTTTAAAAATTTAAACTATTGATGAGAGGATATAAACATTAATTCAAGTTAAAGCACGATAGCAAGAGAGAGAGATAAATAAGCACGGCAAACACAAAGATTTTATAGTGGTTCGGTGTATCCAACACCTACGTCCACTCCCAAGCTCCACTTGGGTCCACACTATAATCTCCTCGATTACAGTCGAGTTGTTTTACAAGCTTACAACCCAAACTTGTTTTTTTCCGGGATCACAACGAACCCAGCCGGTTTTACACGGGCTCACCAGCACAAAACCCAAACACAAGCTATCCTTAGCTTGTGCCGAGGTAAACTACCTCCACTAATTCAATCCACTGATTGAATTAGCAAACAAGATAAAATATGAGTTTAATACAAAACAGCTCCTTTTGAGCAGATATTTCAAAATAAAACAAGGTTTAGAAGGGCCTGTTTAGATCCGATTTGAGTGCAGGCTTTTCTTCTTTTCTTCTTTTCCTCAACTCCTTTGAAGTGTGGAATCGGGCCTCAGCTCAGATTCTTCACGGATTGAATGTTGGAGTTGATTTGAGCTTTTCTCCCTTTCTTTGAATGTGAAAATCTCTTGATTTGATCTTGAATGGCTCTTGGATTTTCTTCTAAAACTTTCTTGGATTGATGAACTTGAGCACAGATGAAGTCTCCTTTGATTTCACTCCTTTCTTTCACTCTATTTTTGAATCTCGGATTTTTTCAAATGACGCTCTGTTTTTCCTCTTTTTCTGAAAGATTTTTCTTTTTCTCTCTTGATTTGTATATCTCTTTTGATTTGAAAACGGCCTCTCTATTTATAGACTCTGCAAAAATATAGCCGTTAGAAACAAAGAAATCTAGCCGTTATTGAAAAATCTTACCGTTGGCTGAGTTGGCATTCAGAAAAATCACGCCCAGATTTGTTGGAGTCGGCTCCAACTTTAGGCGAGTCGGCTCGAAGACGCGATGCCAAAAATAGAAACATTCAGAAAGTTAAGGGTCGACTCAACAAAAATAAGGTGTCGACTCCTGACAGTCGGGGGTCGACTCATGAAAAGCAAGGGGTCGACTCGAGAAGTGCTCAGAAAAATAACTCTCTGGTGTCTGAGCGGAGTCGACTCACACAGTCATGGAGTCGGCTCGACAAATCGGGGGTCGACTCTTGAAATCACAGGGGTCGACTCGAGAAAATCAGACATCTCTGTATACTGAGTGGAGTCGACTCTGAAACGTATCAAAAATCAGAGAATTTTCTGATTGACTTTGAAATTCGTTCCAGATTCAATTTTAAATCAATTTTTGACTTGAATATATAAATTTGACATTAAGAATCAATTCAAGATATGTTCCAAAAACTCATTGATTGAAATATGAAGTATAAAAATTTCTTTTTGAAAGCTTAAACATGGAGCTTGAAGCTACTTTCCAATTGATTAAAGTCATACTCATTGATTATGATAAATAAATTCATTGCATCTTTTAATATACTCATGGCTTTTGGTAATCATCAAAATCAATAAGATTGGGGCAACAATTTCTCAACAATCTCCCCAACATCGTTATTGACTGGATCATGGCATGTGTTCACCGGCCATCCTTCTCTATCATTATTAATGGGGGTCCGACTAACTATTTTCACTCTACAGTTTTTTCACTCTACAGTTGGGCTGAGGCAGGGATGTCCTCTCTCCCCTTTTCTGTTCATTCTCGCTGTTGATGCTTTATCTCGAGCTCTCTTTTAGGCTCAGCAGGGATCTTCTCTTACCCCCTATAGTGCAGGCCCCCATGGGTCCTTATTTTCTCACCTATTATTTGCTAATGATTGCATTCAATTGGGCAGGGCTACTCTCCATAATGCAACCACTTTTGCTACAGTTCTTAAGTCTTATTGTTGGGCATCTGGACAGAAAGTTAATCTAAGTAAATAGATGACTACTTTAGCCCAAAGATGAATCTTACAATAAGGAGGACTATCTTGCAAATTTTGGATATCTCTATTCAGACTGATCAGCTATCTTATCTGGAGATAACTATTACGGGGCGATGATCATGGAGTACGGATTTTAGTGACCTTGGAAGGAGTGTCCATGATCATCTGAATGGGTGGTAGGTTACAGAGTTATCTATAATGGCTAGGATTACTCTTCTGCACTCAGTGCTTACTTCTCTACCTCTCTATATTTTATCTAATGCTATTATCCCATTGACTTGCTTGAGGAGGATTGAGAGATGCTTCCGGGACTTTATCTGGGCTTCGATGCAAGATGGACATGGCATCCACCTTCTGGTCTGGGACATTGTTTGTATGCCGATCACTGAAGGAGGGCTTATGATCCAGTCCCTCACAGTTAAAAGAGAGGCTTTGGCCGCTAGGCATGCCACTTGATTCCTGCTTGATTCGCACTGTATGTGAAGCTCTTTTATGCGAGCCAAATACGGAGACTGGACTCTCTACAATCTCTCTCAGCCTCCTCATGTATCTTCCTTCTTCTGAAAAGAGGTCTGCCGGCATGCTTTGGATATTCTGAATAACATCTCTTAGATGATTGGTGATG
This sequence comes from Calamus simplicifolius, assembly GCA_900491605.1. Taxonomy (NCBI): domain Eukaryota; kingdom Viridiplantae; phylum Streptophyta; class Magnoliopsida; order Arecales; family Arecaceae; genus Calamus; species Calamus simplicifolius. The sequence continues at coordinate 436,833 of UESW01004024.1, forward strand.
GAACCTTAGTGGATGTTATTCAGGACACATGGATTGCAGACCTACTCCTGTCTCGATGGCCTACTTTTGTTAGCACTGGCGAATTGAGTCTCTGATTTAATCTCTCAGGATCATTCTGTTTGGGATAGCTCCTTGGTGTCCAGTTTCTTCGGTGAGGAGCTCCACCGACGCATACTCTCTATCCCTCTCCTTTCGGGTCATACCTTTGACACCAGATTATGGAGGGGATCCTATATGTCTTGTGTTTCTATTAGGGATCTTATGATAATTTATAGGCCAAAGCCCCGGCATACGATGGATACGACTTGGATTTGGAAGCTTTCCATTCATCATAGAGTTCGGCTCTTCATCTGGAAGCTTGCGTGGGACTATCAGCCTATGTGCCCTTTATGTGGTGTTGATGAGGAGATGGCTGACCGTGCCATCTTTATCTGCATCAGAGCATATGGTAGATCTCGGGTTTATTCCCTTGGGTCGATGGTATTGATTCTTGTCACCTCTCCTTTCTGGGCTGCATTCGGCGGGATATGCGGAGGGGTGTACATTAGCGGAGTGCTTCATGGGTTTACATTGCTCGTCAGGTCTGGTTATCCTGTAACCGGCTTGTTTTTACTGCTGAGACTGCTCCCTCCCACAGGGTTGTCAGGACAACTTTATTCTTATCTGCTGAGTACATGCTCCATCACACAGCTTTGGATTCTAACAACCCTGGCCTCTAAGGCTCCCCTGCTGCCTTGACAGCGTACCGACGTACGGTCTTCATATCTTGAGAGCCTCCACCTCTAGGGTTTGTTAAAATCAACTTTGATGGGAGTGTTCAAGGCAGATTAGCCAGATCGGCTTTTGTGATTCGTCGATCGGATGTTGGCGACTGGAGGATTTGGACTTCTAGATTTCTCTGTTCCACTAGCTGAGCTGTATGTTGCTTGGATTGGTATTTCTTATGCCATTTGTAGTCTGGGTGCCCGTAGGCTTATTATTGAGTAAGGTTCTATCACTGTTATTCGCTGGCTCCGACAAGATTCATGCGACCATCTGCCATCCAATTTTTTGATTTGTGACATTTGGTCTATTCTTCAGGATGCTTACAGTACCCAGATTCAGCATATCTACCGGAAAACCAACTCAGCAGCAGACTGGATTGCTAGCCATATGGCCCAACATATGAATTTTTGAATCTGGAAGCAGGGCACTCAAATCTGGAAGCAGGGCACTCATCCATTTGTATATATATAAAAAATTATATAACAAACATGAACTTTTATAACTATTTGTCCAATTGAATATGTTGATTGCTCAACTTTGACTTCAATTCTATTCTCACTTCCATAATGCTTTGAACCTTTTTCATTTTATTCATAGGAATAATTTCTTTTTAGTCTTAATATACTTTACTCTATTTTATTCTATCATATGTACTCATATGATTTAATATAGTTTAATGCCTGCTTGCTTATTAGTATTATATTTTAATAAAATTAATCTATTATCTATTTTAATAAATTTAGTATAGATGAGTGATAGAAAAATATTATTTGATTTAAGTTAAAAATATAAAAGATTTTCATGTTTCTTTTTTAAAAATTACAGAATAAATATTAAATTTTAATTAAAAATAAAAATAATATATATAGTATATATAATATAATATAAATAAATGTGGAATGGGTTAGACGGGCGCTTTCGTTTTTCTCAAAATTACAGAATAAATATTAAATTTTAATTAAGGTTTTGGACACCCATGCTGGTCAGAGTGGGCCGACGCTGCGGTTGGGGGAAAAATTGCCATTTCTACGTGAAATCCCTTCGATGAAGTGACCAAAGAATCGCAGTAACAAAATGATCATAATGTTTTCAACCAAAAAAAAATCATAATGATCCTGATTCCCGATTCAATTTTAGAAAAGGACAGCAGTAAATGTAAATCAGAAACCAAATTATCCTGCCAGACTCGAATCTTCCTCCAATTAAATTCACAGTATCCTCGGTCCATCCCGACATCCACAGCGCCATCGCTTTCAACGTAATTCAAAACCCCCACCCCAGATCATCACGGGGAAGTTCATGAATCATGGTATTCAAAGGGATCGGTTCGGTTGTCTGAATTGGCGCCCGCCTGCCCATCCTCGACCGGCCCGCACGTCACCTTCCATCTTCCCGCCTGCTCCTCGGGTT